>JAJMGT010000020.1:206229-218901 GCA_030582715.1 Kodamaea sp. yHQL449 | reverse complement strand
TTTTTTCAACTTTGAACTGTTATAATACAATCATCAACTGATTTGTAATCACTGTTTATTTATTTCTTGCTTGTTATTTATATAATTAACCATTCGAGATGTCTTATTGAATCCTTATCTGTCAGGTTAAACATCTTGATCATCTAACAAATTTTTAAAAACATCATAGATTAACACTTGGGGTATTTTTCTGGCGGGTTTAACAAATCGTTTTAGAAAGTTTATGATATTTAAAGAATAATTCACCAGTTATTATTCTTAGTAATCACTTTACGTTATCATTTTAACAACTTGTATCGAAATTTTACGATCTTATTACAAGACAAATACTTGATCAAGTCTATTTATATACACAATGGCTGTCATTAACGATAGTCTTTTAAAGTCTGATCCACATCATTCGTATGATAATATTGTTCCAAAGAATACTGAGGATATGAAACACACACTTGAAATTAATTCAACTTCTAATGGAAGTAGTTCTGGTTTAAATAAGCCAAGTCCAACTGCAAAATTTTATGGAGATGATGTTCCATTATTAATCTCGGATAATGATGCAGTTTCCGATGATGATAGTATCTATTCGAAGAAAGCTTCACAAGATGTACGGAGTAGTCCACAAGTTCCTAATGATGTACCCGTTGAAAATTCAAGGACTGGTGGTACAAGTGCTGGTCATACAAGTGCAACTGCAACTCCTAAAGAATCTGAACTTAAACAAGAGTTTACAGCTAGTATTCCTGAAGCTTCGCTTACTGTCAAAGTAAGTGATACTTTACAAAAGAAAGATGAAATCAAAACTGATTTTAAAAATGAACGTAATCAACTTATGAGTATTATTGTAAAGTATATTGCAACTAAAATTCAAAATTCATTTCCACCTGATATGGCTGCAATTACTCAACAAAAACCAAATGAATTACCATTGGATCGATTTTTACTTTTATTAACAAGTAGACTTGGACTTACACTTCCTATGTTTATGAAGGGTATTATCTATTTATTCCGGTATATGGATATCATATATTTATTACGTTATTTAAATCAACTGAATAATTTTGCAACCAATACTGATATGGGATTTGAATTAAAAAAATTGATTATTGGGTGTTTTAAATTGGCTATTTTAAGAGAACAAAAATTGATTCATTTTAAAGTTAGTAGTATTAAAAGTATTCCACAAAATCAATTTAATTGGAGTATTATTACTGGGTTACCAAATAATGAAATTAATTCAATTGTTAAGAAGATTATGGGTAGAATGAATGGTAAGCTTAATATCAAAAATATTGAATTAATTAAACTTAAATCAGAAATTTTCAGATTTGTAAAGATGGTTGCTACAGAAGTTTGAAATGTATATTAGTGTATAGTAAATTTGGATTTATATGAAATTTATATCATTTGTAACAAGGTAATATTCTGAGAATATTTGACCAATTCGGTTATGGCCGAAGCACGTGATGTATGAGTCATAATTTATCAAGTCTGGGGTATAACTATTGCTCAATTTTGATAGGGCATTATAAGCATATCTTGTGTCATAATTCCTGTATATAATCCTTTATTTGGTACGATAAGGCTCTTCGGACCTCTTCAGGAATTTTTCAGTTTTTCTGACTCATTTGAGGGCCGAAATTTTATAAATTTCTTTTTTAGGCAAGCATGAAAAAAAGAGGCACTCATAGATGAGTCTTGCGTATCTAACATAGTAACTAAATGAATCATTTGGAAGATCTATCAAGCCGATTTTTTTTTGCATATTTAAATGGATATGAATTTCCAATAATTTAAATAAATCTTTTTTAGTTATATAATTTCAAATTCAATTATAAATTCATATCATATATAAATATAATGTCAGTTTCCAGTAATCCATACGGTCCAAACCCATCCGATTTTTTATCAAATGTTGGTAAATTTGAAGTTATTGAATCAACTTTAAGAGAAGGTGAACAATTTGCCAATGCCTTTTTTTCAACTGAAAAGAAGATTGAAATTGCCAAAGCTTTAGATGATTTTGGTGTTGATTATATTGAATTAACATCTCCAGTTGCTTCTGAACAATCAAGACGTGATTGTGAAGCCATTTGTAAATTAGGTTTAAAGGCTAAGATCTTGACTCATATTAGATGTCATATGGATGATGCAAGAGTTGCAGTTGAAACAGGTGTTGATGGTGTTGATGTTGTTATTGGTACTTCTCAATTCTTAAGAAAATATTCTCATGGTAAAGATATGAATTATATTGCTCAAAGTGCTGTTGAAGTTATTGAATTTGTTAAATCAAAAGGTATTGAAATTAGATTTTCTTCTGAAGATTCTTTTAGATCTGACATTGTTGATTTACTTAATATTTATAGAACTGTCGATAAAATTGGTGTGAATAGAGTTGGTATTGCCGATACTGTTGGTTGTGCCAATCCAAGACAAGTTTATGAATTGGTTAAGACTTTAAAATCTGTTGTTTCATGTGACATTGAATGTCATTTCCATAATGACACTGGTTGTGCCATTGCAAATGCATACACCGCATTGGAAGCTGGTGCCAAGTTGATCGATGTCTCTGTTTTGGGTATTGGTGAACGTAATGGTATTACTCCATTGGGTGCTTTGATGGCAAGAATGATCACTGCTAATAGAGATTATGTTTTATCCAAATATAAATTACATAAGTTGAGAGATTTAGAAAATTTGGTTGCTGATGCAGTTCAAGTTAATGTTCCATTCAATAATCCAATCACTGGGTTCTGTGCTTTTACTCATAAAGCCGGTATTCATGCCAAAGCTATTTTGGCTAATCCATCTACTTATGAAATCTTGAATCCATCTGATTTCGGTTTGACCAGATATATCCATTTTGCTAATAGATTGACTGGTTGGAATGCAATCAAATCTCGTGTTGATCAATTGAATTTGAATTTGACAGATGATCAAGTTAAAGAAGTTACTAATAAAATCAAGTTATTAGGTGATGTTAGACAATTGAATATTGATGATGTTGATTCAATCATCAAGGATTTTCATCAAGAACAATTCACTCCTGCTATTACACCACAACCTGAAGTAACTGATGATTCAGAACCTGCAGTTAAGAAGCAAAAGTCTGAATAATTAAAATTACCCAGGATTTTATTTTTACTGGTTTAAAAAGAAAGTTGGAAATTTTTGTATAGACTGAAGTTTCGACTTCGCTGGATATGGGTAATGACATTCTGTATATTTTATATTTATTAATAAAGAGAATTAACGTGAAAATTTTATATCAACCCAACAACTAGAGACTGAGATAACTTGGAATGTGATGCTTTTACTAGTGATACACACAACCCCGACAACTAGAGACTGAGATAGCATGTGATGCGTAGATAGTTATCTCTTCTTGTGGGGGGGGGGGGCTCACACCTAAGACTAATTATAGTTTAGATTTACTAAGCACTAAGCGAAAAAAAATAGAACAACAATGCTTGAATGTCTATAATACATGTACACGACAACAATGCTTGAATCTCTACAATACATGTACACGAATATTCTAAACCGGATTTATACTATAAATCTAATCGGTTCTTATTTAAACGGCAATAAGAATTTTACTATTCTTAACTTGTTGATCTTAACTTTTCATTGTCTTTGCCCCACAAGATTATTTTGCAATCGGTTATAAATTTTTACCGAATCAATAGTATTTAGGCCGACATTTAAATTTCAATTTCCCCGCACAAAAATATATAAAAGCTTGATTAAAGAACTAAGGTTCACTCAAATAAAATCATATATCAACAATGTCTAACTACGGTTTTGGTTATAAGAAGGGCCATTCAGAAATTCAACGTTTTGATAATCTCCAAATCCCTATTGCTGGTAATAATGAAGTGGTTCTTAAAGTTGAAGCAGCTGGTTTGTGTATGAGTGATCCACATCTTCTTATGGTTGGTCCAATGAAAACTGCATTTACACCACCAGATGAGTTTGTAATGGGTCATGAAATTGCAGGTCAAATTTATCAAGTTGGAAAAGGTTTAGAATCGAATAAACGTTATTCAAAAGGTAATCGTTTTTGTTTATTCATTCCAAAGATTTGTGGTGTTTGTGAAAATTGTCGTGATGGTAAAGATAATGCATGTACTTCTGCTATTGAGGGATTTGGTCTTAATTGTGAAGGTGGGTTCCAACCATTTATTAAGATTCTGAATTTGAACTCTTTATTACCGATTCCAGATGGGGTTTCATATGAAAATGCTGCCGTTGCAACAGATTCGGTCTTGACTCCATTCCATGCGATTCATAAGGCGATTGATTTATTGAAACCAACTGCTAAAGTCTTGGTCTTTGGCCTTGGTGGTCTTGGTTTGAATGGTATCCAAATTTTAAAACATTTTGGTGTTCATATTGTTGCATGTGATGTTAAATCTAATTTAGAAAAAGTTGCACTCGATGCTGGTGCAAATGAATTTTATACCGATATTAGAAAATCAAAACATAAACCAGAAACTTTCGATGCATGTTTTGATTTTGTTGGTGTTCAAGAAAGTAGTGATGGATGTCAAGATTATGTCAAAAGTCAAGGTAAAATTGTTAGTGTTGGTTTAGGTCGTTATAAATTGATTCTCAAAAATTATGAATTAGGAAGAAGAGAAGTTCAATATTTGTTTTCATTTGGTGGTACTTCAAGTCAACAAATCGAATGTATGAAATGGATTGCAATGGGTAAAATTAAGCCAGTTTTATCTGTTGTTGATTTTGATGAAATTCCAAAATATTTAAACAAATTGGTTGATGGTGAGATCGAAGGAAGGGTTGTTTTTAGGCCAAAAGCAAAATTGTAGGTTATTCGGGGGGGTATTTAAAAAGTATATTATTGAATAATATTTTAAGGGTGAAGATATGTAGGACAGTAGAACAATTAAACGTCAAGAGCTGAATGAAAAAAACACGTTCTGCTCAACAGACATACTAGGAAACTTAATCTTTGAATCGACTCCAAATATTTAAAGTATAATATGAGGTGAGTTTTTCTTCTTCCGATAATTTTTTGCAACTTTATCGGCTGCAAATTCAGATTTTAATTTTCAAAGATAATTTAGTAGCATAGAGAAAGTTTGAAAATGACATAATCATTGATATATCAGGGAAATTGCGGGTGAAATCTTTCTAAAACAGCAAGGATAAGATCTAAAATAATTAGATAAGCTCTGCTCCTTGGTTGGACATCACTCATCTCGGAATATAATCTCGCGTTGCATCTGCAGAACTTTATCACGTTATTTTTGTTCACGTTTTTCTCGTTTTTCCAATCAACTAAATTTTAACATTTTTTTGCTCCATATTCCGATTCGAAATATTGATCTAATTTTTTTCTTCACTATACAATTGAATTTTAAACTTAACAATGGCAAAGAAAGGAGCATCAGGTGAAAATTCAAAGAAGGCAGCAGGTAATGCCAAAAAGACAGAAAATGCCAATAAAAAGAAACAAGCAGCAGCTGAAGTAGCTGAAGCTTCTGAAGCGGCCGATTGGGCTCAAGGTGGAAAAAAAGCTAACAAAAAGAAAGAAGATGAGCAATTTAAAAAAGACGAAGCAGCTCGTAAGAAATCTGAAAGAGAAGCTTTATTAAAGGCTGAAGAAGCATCTTTACCATCGAAACCAACCAAATCTAAACAAAGAGGGGCCGAAAAAGTTGCATCCAAAAGAGCAGGTAAAATCGATGATTTCTTGGATTTCAATAAAGATACTCCTGAATTAAGTGCAAGTGGTATTGATAGTGCATTGGAAGCTTTAAGTTTGGCTGGTAGAGATGGTGGTGTTCTGACTAAAGATATTGATAAACATCCTGAACGTAGAGTTAAAGCTGCTTATTTAGCATTTGAAGAAAGAAGATTACCAGAAATTAAAGCTGAAAATCCAGGTTTAAGATTACAACAAATTAAAAATATGATTAATAAAGAATTTCAAAAATCACCTGAAAATCCATTTAATCAAGATACAAATGTCAATTATAATGCCACTCGTGGTGATATTGAAGAGAAGAAGAAGGAAGTTAGAGCCACTAGAGAAAGCAAGTTTAACTAGGATTATTTGTTGAACTGTTTGTATTCACCAGAAAAACCGTTGTAAAGCTCACAAAATCATAAAACAATAAATATAATACGTAATTTTCTTTGTAGAAATTGCTTTACTGATCATCACTAACGACCACTAACTAAACCATGACCATTAGTCATCACTAACGATCATTAATCATCACTAACGATCATTAATCATCACTTAACTATGATCAATCATAACTTTACTATGAACAATTACTTAACTATGACCATTAATCATCTCATTCAAACGCGTCTAATAAAAAAAGTGTGAAAGAAAACGTTACAAATTTAAAATCAAATTTTAAGGATTTTCCTGATATTTATACTTTTTTTTTTAGTTGCAAATTTAATGGTGGCAGAAAAATTTAAAAATTCTCTTCATTTAGTGCCAAAATAAAAAAATTCTAAAAGTATAAATACTTCAAAAAATTTCCCATTAAATGCGGATAAAAAAATAATAATTAAACAACGAAAAAAATAGCGAAGACATAACAAAGTTAAAGATAACAAATAGTTATGATCTAAAAACAGAGAGATAATTAACAATTTCAAAATAATAAATATTGAGATTATAATTTAAATAAATTCTTTAATCAATCACTACATATCAATTAACTATTGAGATTCAATAAATATCTATTGAGACCTATATACCAATTTAATTATGTCAAGACTAGATAGATTGGTTGTACTATTGGAAACAGGGTCAACACCTTTTATAAGAAATACAGCTGCGGATCAATTATCCGATCTAGCCAAAAGTCATCCAGAAGAAATTATAAGCTTACTTGGTAGAGTATATCCATATTTAAAATCAAATAAATGGGAAACAAGAGTTTCTGCTGCACGTGCATTTGGAGGAATTGTTAATCATGCCGAAATATGGGATCCAAATTTAATGGAAGAAGATTTAATAAAATTAGATCCTAATTCAATAATAAAAGATGAAACAAATGAAATTAAAATTAAAATAGAAAATGAAGATGAATTTAAAATTAAACAAGAACAAGATGAAGAATTAAAAAAATTAGATAATAATTTATCAAATTTAGTTGATTTTAAATCTTTTAATTTACAAGAATTATTAAAATCTGGTAAACATTTTTTAGCATCAAAACCTGATGAAGAAATTCCTATAGAATCAGATTCACTTTATGGTAAATTAAAAAGACATAAAGCACAATTATTAAAAGATATTAAAATAGAAAATTTTGAATTAAATGAAATTAAATCAGAATCTTCAAATTCAATATCACCTTCAATTACTCCACCTATAAAATCTGAAGATTTAAAACAAGATTTAAAAGAAAAAAATGTTTCAAGTGCAAGATTAAAAGCTATTCAAAAAAGAAGAGCAAAAGTAAGTGCAAAATCAAATGCAAATAAAATTAAACCAGTTGATATTTCTCAAAGTTCAATATCAAGAAAATTAGTTGAAAATGGAGAAGATATAACTGGTATAAATGGAAATGGTTCAACTCCACAATTTGATATTACATCTCAACAAGGTGGTGAAAAATTAGTTGTTGAAACTAAACTTCCAGAATTATCTCCACTTTTATCACAACATTCAAAAGTTGCAGGATTAGTTTGGCAATTTCAAGGAGTTTATGAACTTTTAGTTGGTGATTTATTCGATGATAAATGGGAAATTAGACATGGTTCATGTTTAGGTTTAAGAGAATTAATTAAAAAACATGGTAAAGGAGTTGGTAGAGTTAAAAATAAATCAAGAATTGATAATGATAAAAATAATGCAGCAACTTTAGAAGATTTAGCAGTACGATTATGTACTTTATTTTCATTAGATAGATTTGGTGATTATGTTTCTGATACAGTTGTTGCACCTGTTAGAGAATCTGGAGCTCAAACTTTAGCTGCTTTATTAATTCATTTAGATGATATTGTAATTATAAAAACTTTTAATTGTCTTTATAATTTAGTTCTTCAAGAAAATGTTTTACCAAAATGTTGGGAAGCAAAACATGGTGGTATGCTTGGTGTAAGATATTTTGTTAGTGTAAGAACTGATGTAATGATAAAAAATAATCAATTATTAGATCAAGTTGTTAATATGGTTTTACATGGTTTACAAGAAAGTGATGATGATGTTCAATCAGTTGCAGCTCTTACATTAACACCTATTGCATCACAATTTGTTTCAACTAGAAAAAATTTGATTCAAACAGTTTTAAATGCAATTTGGGATTCATTAGTTAATTTAAGAGATGATTTATCTGCATCAATTGGTTCAGTTATGGATTTACTTGCAAAATTATGTACTCATCATGAAGTAATTAATATTATGGAAAAAAATGCAAATGAAAAAATTGATATTAATATGATTGATGAAATTAAAGAAACAAGTCATTCATTTGAAAAATTAGTTCCAAGATTATATCCATTTTTAAGACATTCAATTACAAATGTTAGAAAAGCAGTTTTAAGAACTCTTTTAGAATTTGTTTCAATTAAAAATCCAAATACAAAAAATTGGATAAATTCAAAAATTATTAGATTAATTTTTCAAAATTTATTGGTTGAACAAAATTTAGAAGTTTTAAAATTATCAACTAAAGTTTATGATAGTTTACTTATTGAAATTAATAATAAAGAAAATTCATTAATTAAAATAGATGATATTTTTATTGAACATTTTGAACCTTTATTAACATTATTAATGACTCCAATTGGTATTTCAAGACATAATTATCAAATGAATACTAATTTAATAGTTAGACCTTCAGGTCATAATTTTGGTAATTTAGAATTAGATGATATATCACATGGTAAAAAGAGAAAATCACCTGAAACTCAACAAAATTCATTATCTCAAATTGGTTTATCTGATGATTTAAAAGTTAATATTGATTCACCTATTTTTAAAGGTGATGTTATGTTATTAGGATATGATACTTTTATTGCAACTAGAAGTGAAGCAGCTCATGCATTTGGTAATACATTATCTTTTGTAACAAATGAACTGATTTTAAATATGATTTTTGAAGCAATATTAATTCATCTTAAATCTCCACATTCAACTCCAAGATTATTTGCAGCTTTAATAATTCAAGAATATTCTTTTGAATTAAAACAAAGACAATTAAAACCAAATAATAAGGCAATTGAATTGTTTAGTGAACCAATTTTACAAATTTTACAAAATCCAAATCAATTACCATATTTTAGAGAATTAGTTCCAACTTTAAAATCTGTAAGAACTTCATGTTTACAACTTTTTGATATTTTTATTACAAATGCTAAAATTCCACCTGCAAAAATTCCACAACTTCCTGTTGTTGTACAAGGTGAAGCAGAAGCTGGTCCTGCAGCTTTTGGACTTGAAAATGCTGAAAAAATTATTAATGAAACTTTTAACAAATTAAAAAAATCATTATCAGCAACTTATCGTATGTCATGTAATCAAGCTTTAGAAGATTCTAAACATAGAATTGGAGTTGCTATTGAAGAAGCTCGTTCAATTCGTATAAATAGAGTAACTGGGATTTTATCAGCTTATGCAGCTTCAATTTTAAGTTTAACAGGAGTTCCAACAAAACTTAATCCAATAATTCGATCTTTAATGGATAGTATTAAACAAGAAGAAACTAAAATTTTACAAGAAAAATCTGCAAAAGCGGTTGGTCAATTAATTGAAGAATTAAATAAAATTGGTAAAAAAAGTGTTGCAGATAAAATTGTTAAAAATTTATGTGCATTTCTTTGTGTTGATACATCTGAAGTTCCTGAATTTCATCATAATGTTAAATTTAAAAATAATATATTATCTTTAAGAAAAGAAGAAGCAAAAACTGATCCTGCTGATGTTGCAGCTCATGATCGTGCAGTTCATGAAGCAAAAATTAAAAGAAATGGTTCAATGATGGCAATGATTTCATTAATTAATATTTATGATGATCAATTATTTATAAAAGTTCCAAAATTAAAAGAAATTATGTTAGAACCTTTAAAATTATTGGAAATTTCTTCAAATGATGAAATTGTTAATGATATTTTAAAAGGTCAAAGTATTATTGATGCATTAGGTGTTGTTCGTGCACTTTTACCAATGTTACATAAATCTTTATGTGTTGAAGTTACTGATAAATTATCATTATTATTACCAGGTTTAAATTCAGAATATTCTGTATTCCGTTATTCAACTTCAAAATGTTTGGCAACTATTTGTTCTGTTGCTCCAACAATTGCTTTTACATTTTTAGTTAAATCTGTTTTACCAATGTTAAATAATGCTGGTGAAGTAAAGGAAAGACAAGGTGCAATTGAAACTATTTATCATATTTCAACAACTATGGGATCTGATATTTTACCATATATTGTATTTTTAATTGTTCCTGTTTTGGGTAGAATGAGTGATTCTGATCAAGATGTTAGAGTATTAGCTACTACTGCTTTTGCTGGTATAATTAAATTGGTACCTTTAGAAGCTGGGATTCCTGATCCTGATGATATGCCTCAAGAATTATTAGAAGGAAGAGATAGAGAAAGAGATTTTATTCAACAAATGATGGATCCAACAAAAATTAAACCTTTTGATTTACCAGTTACTATTAAAGCTACTTTACGTAAATATCAACAAGAAGGTGTTAATTGGCTTGCATTTTTAAATAAATATCATTTACATGGTATTTTATGTGATGATATGGGTCTTGGTAAAACATTACAAACTATTTGTATTGTATCTTCTGATCATCATATAAGAGCTGATAAATTTGCTATAACTCCAACAGCTGAATTTAGAAGATTACCTTCTTTAATTATTTGTCCACCATCTTTAACTGGTCATTGGGAACAAGAAATTAATCAATATGCTCCATTTTTAAAGGTTTTAGTATATGCTGGAGGTCCTAGTGTTAGAGGTCCTCTTAGAACTCAAATCCCAAATGTTGACGTTGTTGTTACTTCATATGATGTTTGTCGTAATGATGTTGAACATTTAACTATTCAAGATTATAATTATTGTGTTTTAGATGAAGGTCATATCATCAAAAATGCAGCTTCAAAATTAACAAAATCTGTTAAAAGAGTTAGAGCAGAACATAGATTAATTTTATCTGGTACTCCAATTCAAAATAATGTTTTGGAATTATGGTCTTTATTTGATTTCTTAATGCCTGGATTTTTGGGTACTGAAAAGATTTTCCATGAAAAATTTGCAAAACCAATTGCTGCTAGTAGAAATAGTAAAACTTCATCTAAAGAACAAGAAGCTGGAGCATTGGCTTTAGAATCTTTACATAAACAAGTTTTACCATTTATGTTACGTCGTCTTAAAGAAGATGTCTTATCTGATTTACCTCCAAAGATTATTCAAGATTATTATTGTGAATTAAGTGATTTACAAAAGGAATTATATAAAGATTTTGCAAAGAAGCAAAAGACTACTGTACAAGAAGAAGTTTCGAAGGAAAATGATCAAGAAGAAGCTAATAAACCTGCATTAGAGGCAAAAACTCATGTTTTTCAAGCATTACAATATATGAGAAAGTTATGTAATCATCCTGCTTTGGTTTTAAATCCAGATCATCCAAAATATGCTGAAGTTGGGAAATATTTACAAGCGCATAAATCTGACCTTAGAAGCATCGAACATTCTCCAAAATTATTATCTTTAAAGACTTTATTGTTGGAATGTGGGATTGGTGTTAATGATAGTGATTATTCTTCTGCAAAGTATAAACAAAAACAAAAACAACAACAAATCATCGGTACTGAGGGGGTTATTTCCGAACATAGAGCACTTATATTTTGTCAATTAAAAGATATGTTGGATATTGTTGAAAATGAATTATTAAAGAAACATTTACCATCGGTTACTTATATGAGATTGGATGGTAGTACCGATCCAAGAGATAGACAATCGATTGTACGTAAATTTAACGAAGATCCTTCGATCGATGTTTTACTTTTAACAACCAAAGTTGGTGGGTTAGGTCTTAATTTGACTGGTGCTGATACTGTTGTTTTTGTCGAACATGATTGGAATCCAATGAATGATTTACAAGCTATGGATAGAGCTCATAGATTGGGCCAAAAGAAGGTGGTCAATGTTTATAGATTAATTACCAAGAATACTTTGGAAGAAAAGATTATGGGTTTACAAAAATTCAAAATGAATATTGCTTCAACAATTGTTAATCAACAAAATGCCGGTCTTTCTTCCATGGACACCAACCAATTATTAGACCTCTTTGATGTTGATGAATCTACCACCAAATTGTCTGAAGATTCTTCAGCAGAGTCGAAGGATGATAGGAAGGATGGTAATGTTCCAGATGACGTTGCTGGTGGTCTTACTGGTAAGGCTGCGGGTGCAGTTGGTGAATTGGCAGACTTATGGGACGAATCACAGTACGAAGATGAGTATAATCTTGATAATTTCATCAAGACTCTTAAGTAAACGTTTAATAATAAAAGACTCTTGATTAAGACATTTCAATTTTACTTAATAAAATGTATCATAGTTTTATTTTTCTGACATATTAACGGTTTTGTAAAATTGGTATATTTTTAAATGTACTGCTTATGTAAGCTTTTGTTTTCAGGCGATGATTTTCTTTT
>JAJMGT010000020.1:127034-206192 GCA_030582715.1 Kodamaea sp. yHQL449 | reverse complement strand
TTAGCTTGCCTTTTGCAACAGTAAAGGTAAAAGTCCATCAAAGATATGACTAGAAGCGAATCGAGGAAAACATTTGCCGAGTTGGAGAAGGAAGCACAATCTTCGTTTCCATATTTAGCTTCGGATGAAAAATCTTCGACTCTCCGTAATGCCGAAGAGTTAGTGATACGGAAACAACTATTACAAGCTCAGCAACAAGCAGAGACCAAAACAGCACCACAGACAAAGAAATGGGTCCATTTTGTGGCGGGTGGTATCGGTGGTATGGCCGGTGCGATTGTCACCTGTCCATTGGATGTTGTGAAAACAAGATTACAATCAGATGTATATCATTCGATGTATAATAAAACACCAAAGTCATCAAACCCAGCAATCAAAGCATTCCAACATTTGAAAGAAACTGCATCAGCTATTAAAGGGCTTTATGTAAATGAAGGTACGAGAGCTTTATTCAAAGGTTTAGGACCTAATTTGGTCGGTGTGATACCGGCAAGATCAATCAATTTCTTCACATATGGTTCTACTAAGGAAGTCCTTACTAATCATTTCAATAATGGTCAAGAAGCCACATGGATTCATTTGATGTCTGGTTTAAGTGCCGGTTTTGTTACTTCAACGGCAACAAACCCTATTTGGTTGATCAAAACAAGATTACAATTGGATAAAACTCAAGGTAAACACTATAAAAATTCATGGGATTGCTTTAAACATATCATTAAATATGAAGGTTTTAGAAGTTTATATAAAGGTTTAAGTGCCTCATATTTGGGTGGTATTGAATCTACATTACAATGGGTTTTATATGAACAAATGAAACTCTTTATTAACAAAAGATCAATCGAATTACATGGTGGTAATGAAGCAAATAAAACAACCAGGGACTATATATGGGAATGGTCTGCTAGATCTGGTGCTGCTGGTGCTGCCAAGTTCATTGCATCTTTAATAACATACCCTCATGAAGTTGTCAGAACTCGTTTAAGACAAGCTCCTTTGGAAGAAACAGGTAAACCAAAATATACTGGCTTGGTACAATGTTTTAAATTAGTTATTAAAGAAGAAGGTTTGGCAAGTATGTATGGTGGATTGACACCACATTTGTTGAGAACAGTTCCCAACTCAATTATCATGTTTGGTACATGGGAATTGGTGGTTAGATTGCTCTCATGATCCTTTTTTTTTGCATCTTTTTCATTTCATTGTTATGGTGGTTCTTGTAATATAGCTATTCTTCTTGTAAATAGTTTTTTCATATGTACATATTAGTTAAGTCTTGGTTTTTTGGCGTAATTCTCTTCATCACTTTCTGATTCGTTTTCTTCTTCACTTGATACTTCTTCTTGATCATTCTGTGGCATCTCTATCGACACTTCACTCTGTGGCATTTCTATCGATGGAGTTTGTTTAATTCGGGTAGTATTTTGCACCAACTTGTAGAATCTTGGTGGATCTCCTTCTGGGAAAACAATATCATCTAAATCAAGTACATTCTGTTTATTCACTTTCTTTAAAGGTACCGTCAAATTCGGTAACGGCTTTATCGGAGCTTTGTTTTTAAACAGTGAAGGTACTTTTCCCAATGGGTTAAGTTCAGGATTGAAATATACCGACTTTTGTCCCCACAATTTATTTTGCAATTTAATGACAGTTTCTTTTTCTTTATCAAGATTTGCCAAAAATTGTGTTACCTTCTCTTTATGAAGTCCTTCTTTTTGTATGAATTCCCAATCCAGCTTAAGTGTCTTGTAGTAATGTGAATCCCTTTCGTTTAATTGGTGTATATCATTTTCCTTCTCGAATCTTTCGATTTTATAATAAAGCTTTATTGGGTCTGTGTTCGATAATTTTTCCAAATTATGCTTATGCTTTTGTCTATGTTGGATTTTCTGTTGTTGTTTCCGCTCATTCTTCTTGATTTCTGCCGCCAAACTCCAACTACCTCGTATCATTTGTGGCGATGTTGAGGTATCAAATTATCAATTATCACCAAAAAAAATAAAAAAATCAAGAGACAAAAAAAAGGCACTATAAATCATCAAAACAACACAAATGAGCCATTTCAACGGGGAAACTCGTCTAGTCGACAATTCACAAATCCCCAATGACTCATTAGAGTCTGTGCGAAACAAATTAAATCAAATTCACTTGTCTTTGCGCAAATTATCGGACCAGATAAACCATCATAATCGGTACCCAAATAAAGTTAAATTACCTACATATGCACATTTCCAGAATCAATTCCAAGTGTTAATAACACAGCTCCATTCGATTGCGGTAAACTTGAGCAATAATGATGAGCTCTTGAAATCAACAAATGTATATCCAACACCAACTTTTCCAACCAGTCAACATGAAGGACTTGTGACTACTTTACTTCGAAAAAAAGTATTACCCGAGGTTGATGAATGGATAGAGAGTGCATTAAAGCTGGAATTGGCTGTAGAATCACATGATGAGTTTTCAAGGTGGTGTACCGCCAAAATACAAGAATTACGTGATGAATTCCAATTTTATGGTTTCCTTACAGTAGAAGAATTGGATGCAATTGAAACTCCAGAAGGTAAGAAAGAGACTGAAGAAAAAAATAATATCGAGAAACAAAAGGCAGATAAGGAATTACGAATCACTGCGGGTGGGAAGAAGCCTTTGACTCCAAATCAAATTCAAAAGTTTATGTGTCAGGGTGTTTTGGCTTGAAGAGGATTTCATATTTTAACTCTGTTGTGTATTCTCCTTTTTTATTTGATTATTTAGTATCTTTTCGCTTATATGATATGGATTATATTTACTTGTAGTCTATAATTTGATTATTTTCGATATCATAATATGCGTTGTAAAAGTATAAAATAGCAAAGACGAAAAACGCAATCGCACCACCTAATGTAACATTTCTCATTGAAATCTTCTTTGCCAATAACTTACCCCCGATACAAGCAGCGAGAGTACATACAAAGTGGCCAATGATTGCACCCAAAATAACAAACCAGTAATCGGAACCAGCAGCCATGGCTATGGTTGCAATTTGTGATCTGTCACCCCATTCACCCAAAAAGGTCATGACAAAAACTTGGATCCAAACTGGAGATAAAACAAATGAAGCCAAATCGGTGAGTTGATCACCAATATCTGTATACCAATGTTTGGATTTTTCTGAGGTTTGTTGAACTCCATTTTCCAAGTTATCCAATTGATTTGTATGTTCTGATGAAGCAATTTCTTCTTCAACTTCGGCCAATTCGTCTTCAACACCCAAATCTTTCAGCATGGCTAAGCCTTCTTGGAGCAATTTAAACCCAAAAACAACGAAAAGAATCGAAGCCATAACTTGGGTCAATCTACGCGACAATAAGGCTGGTAAGGCATGACCTACAATACCCGATAACACGGTCATAATTGCCAAAGCGGCAAAGGCAGAAGAAAATACAACATATCTTGAGTGTCTCATAGCCATTAATGCCGCGATCAAAAAAGTCTTATCACCAATCTCAGAAACAACAATCATTGATACAGACATAATGAATGAGTTATAGTTGGAAGGGACTTCCTCTTCGTCATTTTTTGAACCCACAGTAGGATCTAATGGTTTTTTAGCGTTTGGTGAGGTTGGATGATTATCTTCATCATTTACGGCTTTGACACCTAATTTGTTGTTGGCTTTCGAATTACCGTTATTTTGAGCAGCAACATTCCCAATAACATCATCGCCATTAGCTATAACACCGGCAATAGCACTGCCAACGATAGTAGATATTAACACTAGCTTTGAAAACTTCATAGTAATGAATTATTTGATCTAAAAAACCGTTTTCGACTCCGATGAAAAGTCCCGAAAAAAATGTGTCTGAAAATTGCAAATTTAAAAGATGCAAAACGCGAAATCAAAACTGCAAAAATTAACAAGAACACTGCGAGCGAAAGCGAGTTGAGTTCGCTTGTTCGTTGTGTCGTGTTTCCGCGCTTCCCACTCTGTGTAGTCTTTCCGCTTCTCACTCTATGTATTCTTTCCGCTTCTCACTCTATGTATTCTTTCCGCTTCTCACTCTGTGTAGTCTTTCCGCTTCTCACACAACTCGCTATCGCTTGCTCATTGTGCCGTCTTTCTGCGCTACTCACACACCTCGCTATCGCTCGCTGTGTTATTGCTGTGTTAACTTTTAAACGATTACTTTATATGATAAATACAAAAAGAGGTTTCCGATGGAAAGAGTCATAATCTAATGCAATGAGCGCATCACCTTATGGTGATACTAATGGTGGGCGGCTGGAAATGGGTTGTCAATGACTTTACCGTCCTTGACCTTACCACCTTCAACCCAACCACCATAAGAGATGGTTTCGTTGTGCTTCTTGAATTCATTGATTCTATCGATCATTACAGGTTTGAAAGATTTGATCAAACCTTGAACTGGCCAAGCAGCAGCATCACCCAAAGCACAAATGGTGTGACCTTCGATTTCCTTTGTTAATTCAAAGATTTGGTCGATTTCACGTTCAGTAGCTTGACCCTTTGCAAATCTATCCATCATACTATTTAACCAAGTTGTTCCTTCACGACATGGGGTACATTGACCACAAGATTCGTGCTTATAAAAGGCAGAGAATCTTTGAATTGCTCTGACAATATCGGTTTGTTTGTTCATAACAATGACGGCTGCGGTACCTAAACCAGATCCAACATCTCTTAAGGCATCATAATCCATCAAAACATTATCACAAACATCTTTTGGCATAATAGGCACTGAAGAACCACCTGGAATAACACCAAGTAAATTATCCCAACCACCTTTAACACCTCCACAATGTTTTTCCAATAATTCCTTTAATGGAATCGACATTTCTTCTTCAACAGTACAAGGTTCATTAACATGACCAGAAATACAAAATAATTTAACACCTTGATTTCTTTCACGACCAAATCCAGCAAACCATTCACCACCTCTTCTTAAAATAGTTGGAGCAACAGCAACGGTTTCAACGTTGGCAACGGTAGTAGGTCTACCGAATAAACCAACACCTGCTGGGAAAGGAGGCTTCAATCTTGGTTTACCGGCTTTACCTTCGATCGATTCAATCAAAGCTGTTTCTTCACCACAAATATAAGCACCCATACCACGATGAATATAAACATCAAAGTCATAACCAGATCCACAGGCATTCTTACCTAAAAGACCTGCCTTATAAGCATCATTAATAGCTTCTTGTAAAATAACTGCTTCATTATAAAATTCACCTCTAATATAAATATAAGCTGCAGTTGCATTCATACCACGACCAGCCAATAAACACCCTTCAACCAATTTATGAGGATCTTTTCTAATGATTTCTCTATCTTTACATGTACCAGGTTCACCTTCATCGGCATTAACAACCAAATATCTTGGACCTGGGTTTTTGTCCCATCCTGGAGGGTTCATGAATGACCATTTGAGACCAGAGGGGAACCCAGCACCACCTCTTCCTCTCAAACCACTCTTTTTCATCTCATCGATGATCCATTTATCACCTTTTAATATCATTTCCTTTGTTTTATACCAATCACCCATTTTTTGAGCCGATTTTAAATCATGGCCATATTTACCATAAACGTTCTGGAAAATACGGTCCTGGTCCTTCAATCCACCATGTACTCTGTTTGGGATGGCAGCTTGGTCTGAGCTGGTAGCCAAACCACGCTTAGTGGAAAGTTGGCGTATCCTCAAGTTACGAAGCATCTTCTACTATGTTTTGTAAATGAAGTTGATGGTTTGTTAATTTTTTTTTTCATTTAACGGGCGAAAAAATTCTGCTTATTTGGCGAGCGTTTATTGGGCGAAAAAATGTTTTGTAGGTCACGTGAATTTGCAGTCAAATATAAGTATAACCATTATAGACTTTACTTGAGAAAGAAGTTGTGATTATATTTGTCAATTCCATTTTTGTCTTCCTGTGTCTTTTCCTAGTGTTTCTGAAAATTTGTATGTCTTTTGTTAATCCCTGTCTAAATGTGTATAACTATTTCACTGTTTGTCTATCTGTATATACCTATTTCACTGTTTGTCTATCTGTATATACCTATTTCACTGTTTGTCTATCTGTATATACCTATTTCACTGTTTGTCTATCTGAACCTACATTACTATCTGCCCGGTTTGATGTACCAGTTATCATTTACTCGAATATTACGTTCTTAATCTCTACTCAGCTCTGTTCATGCGTAAATATGTTTTCTGATTTTGTAGTACTTTCGAAATTTCACAGAATATTTACCAATTACTGCAAAAACTCGCATCACTTTGTTGGTAGTTAAGAGCCAAAAGTATAGTCACTCAGATCATAGCTTTGAATGGTTCTATGAGATCAATGGATTTGGTTTCTCTAGTATAGTCAGTTTAGAGATGGTGCTACAAGTTTGTACTCTTCATTCGCATTACTCAGATCTCCAGCAGACTGACGTTCACAGACTCAGATCTCCAGTTGAGTGCCTCTTCACAGCACACCCAGATAACCAGCACACTGACCCTTCACGTCACAGTTGTTATCCCATAGACTGACGGCAACACTCGCTCATCAATACATAGACTCTGCGTTTCCTCTTTACAACCTGTGAAATACTCGTAAAATCACGTATAAATCAGTGCTAAAATTGAAAAATTGAATTTTCAAGCGATCGCACTAAATTTCACTACTGTTTCTATACTATCTAATGTTGAATAAAAAGTATATATCGGTCATAATAATACTAATATCCTTTTACTATTATGCAGTGTTTGAATATCGTAAGAATGGAAATGTGTTGAGTCATGAAAAACCTTACAATTCTTTTGAAAAAGAACAACCTTACAATTCATTTGAAAAAGGACAACCTAAATTTGCTTCGAGTTCATACCTTTTGAATCGAACACCTTTCAAAGATACTACACAGCTAGGGGTTGAGAATGCCACGATGGTGATGTTGGTGCGCAACAAAGAATTGAAAGGAGCATTACAATCGATGCGATCATTGGAAGACAGATTCAATCGGAATTATAGATATCCATGGGTGTTTTTAAATGATGAACCATTTGATCAAGAATTTATTGAGCAAACAACCATCATGGCAAGTGGCAAGACATTCTACGAATTGATTCCAGAACAAGATTGGCAACCTCCAACATTCATTAATCAAACAAAACTAGAAGAGAATTTAAATAAATCAAAATATGATGTGATTTATGGAGGTGTTAAATCTTATCGTAATATGTGTCATTTTAATTCAGGATTTTTCTATAAACAAAAGCGATTATTAAATTATGATTGGTATTTTAGAGTTGAACCTGATGTTGAATATATGTGCGATTTTCAATATGATCCATTTACACTTTTAAGATCAAATAATAAAGTTTATGGATTTATAATTACAATACATGAATATGAAAATACAATACCAACTTTATGGCAAACGGTTGAAAATTTCATAAAAGATTATCCTCAATTAATTCATCCAAATAATTCACTAGATTTTATAACAACAAATGAAACTTCTTTAAATAATTGGATTCCAACTCCAAATTCAAATACAAATTATAATCTTTGTCATTTTTGGTCAAATTTTGAAATTGCAAATCTTAATTTTTTTAGAAGTGAAGCTTATAATACTTATTTTGATTACTTGGATAAAGCAGGTGGATTTTATTATGAGAGATGGGGTGATGCTCCTGTACATTCTATCGGACTTAATCTTCTTTTAGATAAAGATCAAATTTATCATTTTGAAGACATTGGATATTATCATGCTCCATATATGGCATGTCCACTGTCATTAGATATTCGTACTTCAAAGAGATGTGTTTGTAAAGCATATTCCGATGATAAACCGATCGAAAATTCGATTGATGTTAACGCATACAGTTGCTTGGGTAGATGGTGGAGATACGGTGCCGGTAAGACTTTTTTAAATGAGATTGACTATACTTTTAATCATTGAATGAGATATATTTTTAGTTACTAAATGGTGGAGTTTTTTTTTTTTTTTTGATATTAGGTCGTGTATGTAAAAAAAATTAAAACCTCCCTCATCGCAAAAAAGGTGCATCTCATCAAAAGATTTTTTTTCAATACGATCAGGTATTAATATTCATTATATAGATAAATACAAGATGGCGAGAGGCGGTACTTTAAAGACACAATTGAAGCAACAGAAGCTTCGTGAGAATGCCGATAAATCGAAAAAACCACAAAAGGTAGTAAAGGCCCCAACTCCAGTTGAAAAAGAAGAAGAAAAAGAAGAGGAAATAATTGCTCCAGTTGAAGTCAAGACTAAGAAGACCGATGATTATCTGAGTGATGTTTTGTCCAAGAAGGAACAGAGGAAGTTGAAGAAGATGCAAGCACAAATAGAGGAAGCCGAAGCTGCCTCAGAAGATGAAGATTCTGAAGACGATTTGGATTTGGATAGATTGGCTGCTAGTGA
This sequence comes from Kodamaea sp. yHQL449, assembly GCA_030582715.1. NCBI lineage: Eukaryota > Fungi > Ascomycota > Pichiomycetes > Serinales > Debaryomycetaceae > Kodamaea > Kodamaea sp. yHQL449. Next base: position 197,764 of record JAJMGT010000020.1, on the reverse strand, counting down.
TAGTGAAAGTGATATAAATGAAGATGAAGATTCTGAAGACGAAGACTCCGAAGATGAAGATGAAGACGAAGAAGAAGAAGGAGAAAAAGGAGAAGAGGACGAAGAAGAAGACGAAGAAGATGTTCCATTGTCAGACGTTGAAATAGACGACGACGCCGATGTCGTTCCACACACCAAGTTGACCATAAATAACAAACAAGCATTGAGGGAATCTTTAGCTCGTATCGTATTACCATGGGAAAAACATGCATTCACCGAACATCAATCTGTTGTTAGTGCCGAAAAAACCGAGACTCAAATCAAAGACATCTATGACGATACCGAAAGAGAATTAGCCTTTTATAAGCAAGGTTTAGATGCTGCAAAGCAAGCTAGATCGACTTTGTTGAAGTTGAAGGTTCCTTTCTCTAGACCTTTGGATTATTTTGCAGAAATGGTCAAGAGTGATGAACATATGGATAAGTTGAAGAACAAATTGTTATCTGAAGCTGCTAATAAGAAGGCTGCCGAAGATGCAAAGAAGCAAAGATCGTTGAAGAAGTTTGGTAAGCAAGTGCAGAATGAAACTTTACAAGAAAGAGCAAGACAAAAGAAAGAAACTTTGGAAAAGATCAAATCTTTAAAGAAAAAGAGAGGTACAGGTGAATTGGGTGGTAATGATGATGATTTCCAAATTGCATTGGAAGATGCTTCGCGTGAAAACGACCGTATTGACCGTGCTGGGTATGGAGGTGACAACAAGAGAAGAAAGCCAAACTCAAAGAGAATGGGTAAGGATTCAAAGTATGGTTTTGGTGGTATGAAGAGAGGTTCTAGGACCAATGATGCCAACTCATCATCCGATGTTAGAGATGCCAATAGAAAGGGTAAATCTGGAAGACCGGGTAAGAGCAAGCGTTCGAGAAGAAACTAAGGTTAGAATATATTCTACTCTCATATACTCATTTGTAATTTATAGTTTATTAAAAGTACCATTGGCTAAATTGTATTATATTCTTGTCGTTTAAATCCTCGTATAATTAACGAAAAATTGTTGTGAAAAAAATCAAAAGTTTTCACCGGATTTTTTTTTTTTTTATCAAGTTATATTGATCTTTAATAAAGCACACTATTATACAAAATGGACAACGCTGTTGCTAAGGACAGGTTCCTTAAAATTTTCGGACAATTGTCTGAAGAATTGACCGATATCTTGAAGTCATACAATATGCCCGAAACTGCCATTGAATGGTTCACCAAGAATTTGGATTATAACACTCCAGGTGGGAAATTGAACAGAGGGTTATCTGTTGTCGATACTTATTGTATTTTAAACAACACTACTGCCGCCGAATTGGACGATGAAAAGTATAAAAAGGTTGCTCTTTTGGGATGGTGTATTGAATTGTTACAAGCATACTTTTTGGTTGCTGATGATATGATGGATCAATCAAAGACAAGAAGAGGCCAAAGTTGTTGGTATTTGGTTGAAGGTGTTGGTAACATTGCCATCAACGATTCATTTATGTTAGAAGGTGCAATTTATGTCTTATTGAAGAAACATTTCCGTCAAGATCCATATTATGTTGAATTATTGGATTTATTCCATGAAGTTACTTTCCAAACCGAATTAGGTCAATTGCTCGATTTGGTTACCGCAGATGAAGAAATTGTTGATTTGGATAAGTTCTCTTTGAAAAAACATTCATTTATTGTCATCTTTAAGACTGCATACTATTCGTTCTACTTGCCAGTTGCTTTGGCAATGCATATGAGTGGTATCAGCAGTGAATCCGATTTAAAGCAAGTTCGTGATGTTTTGATCCCATTGGGTGAATATTTCCAAATCCAAGATGACTTTTTGGATTGTTTCGGTACTCCAGAACAAATTGGAAAGATTGGTACCGATATTAAAGATAATAAATGTTCTTGGGTTGTCAACCAAGCTTTATTGAAGTGTAACAAGAAACAACGTGAATTATTGGATAACAACTACGGTAAGAAAGATGATGTTTCCGAAGCAAAATGTAAGCAATTGTTTATTGATTTGAATATCGAACAAACTTACCATGAATATGAAGAAACAGTTGTTACTCAATTGAGAAAGCAAATTGATCAAATCGACGAATCAAATGGTTTGAAAAAAGAAGTTTTGACCGCTTTCTTGGGTAAGGTGTACAAGAGATCTAAATGATCGATACAAGTAACTTGTAAGATTATAGTATGTGAGAAATAAATAATAAGTTAAAGCTTTAAAAAGATCCGTACTGCAGTAGTGAAGAAAGAAAACCTTCTTTTTAGATCTACTTTTTCATTTTCTACATCTTCACGAGATATCTCGATTTACTTTTGTATCTGATTATACTATTAATGCCAAAATTGTATATGAAATAAATTAAACATTGACTCTTTCCAACTCTTCTCTACCAGCCTTGGTATACAAGTATTCGTTGTAGTCTCTGGCATTAGCCCAGACGTTCCAGACGATAGCAGCAGGAATAACAAGGTAAAGGACTTGGTTCTTGGTTCTTCTGAAAGTGTTGAAAACAGAGTTATATAAAGCACCCTTCAATGGCTTGGTAGCATATGGAGAAACCGTGTAAGAAGTAATGTACTTTTGCTTTGGAGAGCCGATGGAACCCCACCAACCCAAGTATGTCTTTGGACCAGCACCACCCATGATTATTGATATATATATATGTGATTAAAGAAATAGACCAGAGATAGATTTTGATTTTTTTTCACTTGAACAAGTTTAGTCTCGATATTTTCACATCGTATTATTGGCTGATTATTGTGCAGGACTTACATAAGTAATTATGTAAGCACTTTGAGAGAAGAGATACAAATTAATTTTTACCTCATTCAAAGCATTCTTCGAGGCAAATCATTATCCTTTAACGCACTACATAATTATCTTTCAAGATATTTTGGAATCAAAATCTTCCCTTTACTTCTTCCGAAAGAACATATAAATTTATTAGTTTATTATATAAACAGTTTTATTTAAGCAGCAGTCAAACGCTTTTGGGAGGCCAATCTACCTCTTTGTCTGGAGTTCAATCTGACCTTCTTGTCATCTTGAGCCTTTTCAACAGCTTCTTCTTCTTCGGTCAAGATCAATTCGATGTGAGATGGAGAGGATTGGTAGGCATTGATTCTACCGTGAGCTCTGTAAGTTCTTCTTCTTTGCTTTGGAGCTTGGTTAACTTGAATGTGAGCAATCTTCAACTTTTCAACGTCTAAACCCTTGGCTTCAGCATTAGCTTGAGCATTGTTCAACAAATCCTTAATGAAGTTGACAGACTTGGCAGGCCATCTAGCCTTGGTGACACCAAATTCCTTACCTTGGGCAGTACGACCAATAGAGGAGTTGAATCTTCTGAATGGAATAGCTCTTTGGTGGTCTAAAACTTGGTCCAAGTACTTCTTGGCCTTTAACAAGTTCCAGCCAGAGATGGCAGCAGCGGTTTCGCTGGTGTTCTTGAAAGAAACTCTCAAGTAAGAACCACGGGCAGAAGCAGACTTGGCTGGGTTGGTAGAAGTAGCTGCGTAACGAACCATTTTAGACTTTGCGTATTAGTGGAATATGGGTAGTATTATTACAACAAAGTTTTTTTTTCTTAAAAAAAGTTTCAACTATTGATGAAAATTTTTTTCGTCGCAGCGAGAATGCGAAATTTGTTAGTGTGAAAAAGTCCATTAAAGTATAAAGTAGTACAAAAAAATGACTAGTATTGCGGGGAGGATGTTTTTCTGTCACATGATTAAATTAGTATACAAAAAAATTCAAATGCGCGTTGGAATAGTCTTATTACTGAGGGCTGATGCCCTAACCAGTCACGGGAACACGGATCTATTTGTAAATGCCACAAATGCAATTTAAATTTGTGCGTAATTGGGTTGATTAAGATGAATTGATGTTATACAGTTTTAAAAGATTAGATCTTGTAGAATACAAAGTTGTTAGAAAATGTACTGAAAATAGGTAAACTTAATAGAATGCTAGATATGGAAATATTGTCAATTTGTAACACTGTCTATTGGTAATACTGTCTATTGGTAAAACTACAATTTTTTCAGATAATGCCGATCAAAATAGATAGTACAATCAACAAGACAAGAAATTTACTGCAACATTTGAACTTATAAACGGTTGAAATACTAAGAAAGTAAAAACTAAGAAAGTAGAAGTGCGCTTAACTACTTAACCCCGGAATGCTCGTAATCGCACAAAAATATGACGTAGATTATACCCGGTATACCGGTATATTTCTTAAACACACAATATCAAATGCGTAAATAAAGATAGTATATGTGGCTTTTCATGCAGGGTTGTACTTGATTATTCGATACTTGCTTTATTTGATTCGATTATTTGGTGGGGCAATCACAAGGATATATGGCGGGGTAGAAGAACATTTATGTCATATATATAGTTTCTTTTAACTTCTTTGATCTATTTTTCACGAAGTCTTTTTTGATCTATATTTTCACAAAATCTTCTTCAACGTGTATTTTCTCTCTATTTTAAAAGAAAAGATACAAAATAATGATAATATTTGAAATTTTCATCGCTTCTGCCTACTAACGTTTGACCAACAGAGTAATGTAAGACATGATTTTACATATTTAAAAATGTGTAAATCTCAAAACAACTCTACTCAGAAGTAAAGTAACCACTCTACGTAAATATAACAGGGGTTTAGTACCTTTATAGCTTTATCAAGTATCTATATATCCTGCATATTGACCTTTTTTTATCACACTCGATTTTCACATTTCAAATGAAAAAATGAGAGAAAATAACTAGCAAAATAAACAAGCCCCGGAAAACGACAACCAATCCACCCGCTTCCAAACATTCAACTTTATCATTCGATCTTGTTTTAACCAAAACACGTGCTCTTCAACACTTGTCTGTACTCATCAGCTCATAAATCTCGAACATAATAGACAACTAGGTTAGACCAATTGTCGATATAAAATTTGGGTACCAAACCAGCCATTCGTTAAACCACATTCAAATTAATCGATAATGTCGGCAAGTAACACTCCATTCGAGTCTTCGACCTCACCAGAAGCCACCACAGAAGCTATTGGTGCCGAAAATTCTGAAATTAGTAGGGTATTTGACCCACAAGATTTGAACAATATGGAAGATAGTATACCAAACGACGCGTCACTCGATGAAAGCGCCCTAAACAAGGATTCTGGAGACCATAACGGTAATGGAGAGAAATACGACACGCTTTCTGAACAGGAAACGGCCCCAACTAACGAAAATGAAACAACCGAGAATCAAAGTGTTGATATCGAACAAACAAACATCGAGCAATCACATCCGGATGCCAATGAACTACCCGAATCAGAAGTGCAACCAGAAGTGCAATCAGAAGTGCAATCAGAAGTGCAATCAGAAGTGCAATCAGAAGTGCAATCAGAAGTGCAATCGGAAGTGCAATCAGAAGTGCAATCAGAAGTGCAATCAGAAGTGCAATCAGAAGTGCAATCAGAAGTACAATCAGAAGTACAATCAGAAGTACAATCAGAAGTGCAATCGGAAGTACAATCAGAAGTACAATCGGAAGTACAATCGGAAGTACAACCAGAAGTCCAACCGGAACAACCAGAAGTACAACTACAAGTACAACCAGAAGAGCAATCAGAAGTACAACCAGATGAAGATAATATAGTCGAATCTATCCATAATCTAGACGAAGAAGCTGTTCAATCAACTGAAGAATCCAGTCCACAAGTAGATGGTGTTTTTGACGCAGTAGAATCAGAGAAAACCAACGAAGTTCCGGTCGAAGAACAGTCAGAATTGAACGATCAAGAGGACAATCAAATAATTAACGAGGTCAATGAAACCAATAACAACAATGATGAAGACGATCTTTTGGCCGGTATCCTTGAAAATGATGCAGATTTCGCTCCACAAGAAGATATACTGGAGGATCTAGTGGAATCAGACCAATCAGCAGATGTCGACTCAGCAGATTACACATCAAATATAGACACAAAGCTCGAGGTTGACATTCAAAATATCGAAAATTCCCCACATTTAAGTGAAATTAAAGAGGCTGGAAAAGAGGAAAAACCAAAGCATGAGATTTCAGAACGAATTCCAGAAGAGAATTCTCAAGAAAAAGTATCAGTACAAGCACCAGTTCAAACATCAGAAGAGTCATTAAAGCAAACGGAAGATGGAACGGAAGACGTGCAAATGGAAGATGCGGAAGAGCTTCAATTCGACTCTGAAAAGATAATAGAGTCGCCCAAAGATATAGAAATGGATGAAGCACAAACAGAAAATTTAAATTCCGAAATAAATCCAGAAAAAATCATTAAAAATGAACTGGAACAACCACAACAAGAAGATCTCGAATTACCAGAAGATAATGAAGATGATGAAAATGATATCGAGACTCATACAGTTAAACAAACACATATAATCGTGGTGCCTTCATATGCCAGTTGGTTTAATATGAAGAAAATAAATCAAATCGAAAAGGAATCATTGCCCGAATTTTTTAACACCAAACATCCATCAAAATCTCCCAAAATTTACGTGAATTATCGTAACTTTATGATAAATTCGTACCGTTTAAACCCAAATGAATTTCTTACTTTGACTTCATGTCGTCGTAATTTGGTTGGTGATGTTGGGACTCTTATGCGTGTTCATAGATTCTTGAACAAATGGGGGTTGATCAATTACCAAGTAAGGCCTCTGTTCAAACCAAGTTATGCGATGGATAGGTTGCCAAACGGCAGAGCCGGTGGCTTACCCTATACAGGCGATTACCATGTGAAATATGATACTCCTCGTGGGTTGTTTCCATTTGAAACATTCAAAATATCTCCCGAAAGATTAGATGTTCCTAAGTTGAAGAAGTTATTAAATATCGAAGGATCAATCAGTACTGATAATGGTGAAACGAGGAATGTTAATGGTTCGAAAAGATCATCTTCCGAATTAGAAAAACCAGTTAAGAAGCAGAATGATGGATGGACTCCTGAAGAGGTTTCAAAGCTTGTACTTGGAATCAAACATCACCGAAATGATTGGTACAAAATCTCGGAAGTTGTTGGTACTAAAAAGACTCCACAACAATGTATATTAAAGTTCCTTAAACTTCCAATCGAAGATAAGTATAACCCAGTTGAAGATGAAAATTTGTCACCATCTGCATTCAAATTATTGAAATATGCTCCAAATTTCCCTGTAAGTGCGATCGACAACCCAGTGTTGAACAATTTGACTTTTATGACCCAATTGGTCGATAGTGATGTTGCTAGAGCTGCGAGTGAGCGTGCTTCCAAGGTTATGGATGAAAAAGTCATTGAGAAAATCAAAGAGGTTTATGGTGATAAAACGGTAGAAGAAACCAAAACCGAAGATGAAACAAAGGCAGAAAAAGAAATAGAAGATGAAGACAATGAAGAAGAAAAAGATGAGCAGAATGGAGAATCCAAGAGTCCTTCTTCAAATGGCATTGCCAAATATGAGCATACACGTGAAAAAGATGAACAAATTGAAGCTACTGTTTCTGCAGCAGAAGAAAATTTTTCTTCTGATCCTTCTAAAGTTATGAAGGATGCGGTTTCAAACACTTTTGGTATTGTTGGTGCTCGTAGTCACTTACTTGCTACTTATGAAGAACGTGAAGTGCAGAAATTGAGCACTAGTATCGTCAACCATGAGCTCTCTAAGATCGATATCAAGTTGAAAAAGGTTGAAGAATTGGAAAGAATCTATGAACGCGAAAGAAGACAATTGGCCAAACAACAAGAAGAAGTATTTGTTGATCGTATCAATTTGGCCAAATCAACAATTGGAGTAACTCGTAAACTTGAAGATGCGATTGCTTTGATCGAAAAAGGTGATCAATCCAGTATTAGCCAAATTCTTGCAGAAGCCAGATCTTTATTGTATAAACCAGCCAGGCTGTCGCTACAGGTGGAGAACACAACCTCCGGAGATAATGCGAGTGAAACCCCAGCTCCAGCCGCTTCTCAAGCCATTGCTACTGTTGCGGCCGATGAAGACCTCAAGCCATTATCGTTAAAGACTCCACAAACTTTCAAAGTATGGGCTCCATGATATATTTATAAATTAATGCTATGTAAAAATTAGCGAGATTTTTTAAAATTCTGGCTGGAAATCCATTAAAAATACAATATACTCTATAAATATTAACTAAAGACAGATTCACCTAGACAAACGACAATTACAGAGAATGTAAAATTTTTGTTTAGCACTAATTCTCGAGATTCAGATTCCAACTTTGCATCGTCGAGGCACTATTTATCTCACAATCGAGCTAGCTTTCAATTGTGCATATAACTCGGGCTCGACATACTTTTGTAAACTGGCATCACCAGCTAAACCCTTCCGTTTCCTTGTCTTTAGCATAAAATCTCTCGCCAAAGATTCGGTTGGGACTGGCTTCAATTGTGGTAAATGGACATCAGTATCCAAAGGATCACCTGGGACAATATCCCAGTGATTGAATTGGAGCAAAGCCTGCGCTTGACCTTGTGTATGGAAACGGATATCGGATTCGAGTCCTATACTCTCTATCACTGGCACTCTGGCTTCGAAAGCAAACAAGTTTGTCGCAGCTATCTTTTTTGGTTCTCTGTCAACAATCCGACCTCTTCTTTCAGTTAAAATCTTTGAAACAACACGAATTGCAGGTTCTGTTGCCGTTATAAAAACCGAATAAATCGGTTCCATAAGTCTCGGAGAAGCAGTAAGAAATCCGGTGTAGCACGCTCTACGTGCCAAAGGAATCAATTGAGTGTTTGCCCGTTGTAATTCAGAGCCTCCAAGAACCACATCCAAGATTTTTAACTTGGTATTTCTAATTGGTTCTCCACATAAAGGTCCTTCACTCACACTCCATTTAAAACCCAGAATAACAGATTCCTTGACAGAATAAAGAAGTTTCTTGTCTTCGTCCAAAGTATCATCTACAAGGATACTTGGAGATATTAAATCATCTGTCGGACCAAAACACCAAACCGATCTAGCAGCCAATGCATCCCAACCAAATTCGTTACGTAATATTTTGGCTGTTGTTTTAATTGGTTGTGAAAGATTAAGTTTCCCAGATTCAATTGCTTTCAGAAGCTTTTCATTGGCTACTGGTTCTGCTATCACCGAAATTGAGTTATGGGCCGATTTGGTTGTGATTTTGGTGATTGAAATATCACTAACGGTCTCACTGAAACGAGTCATTGGATCACTAACTTTGATATCCAAGTCATTGGTAAAGAAAAGACGGAGGTCATGTAAGGCACAATCGAGGTAAAGTTCCCCAGGACCTGAAAGTACATGCTCTCCACTTTCTTCAACGCTGATTATACTCGCTAAATATGCTTTGTTCAATTTACGTAATCCATCGAGTAATTTGGGCAATTCCGACGGGTTTTCAGGTTCGATAGCCACTTTGAATACAGAGGATTGAGTGTATGAGACCGAAGTTGTCACGATTTCGGCTTGTGGACTTGTCAAGGTGGCATTTTTGGTGATAATCGAATCGATTCCACCCACCAAAACAACGGCACCAGCACCAGCTCGGTCAACAGGCACTCGGTACCTTCCACCAGAAACAAAAATCTCTTCAACAACCTCGATTCTGAAATCATCCTCATCGTTGGCGTAATTTGGGCCGATTATTTTGACCTTGGAACCAATGTTGAGAGTGCCTTTATATATCCGTACCATAGCGAGGAATCGGGTTGCATCTGCCGTTTCAACAAGCTTCATCACATGAGCCAACACCATATTTGTGTCAATATCAATGTTTAATTTTTCAAGTGGTGATAAGGTCTTATTTGGAGCCGAAATTATAGAAACTATTGAAGAAACAAAACCACAACTATTATCAAAAATACTAGTCAAAACTTCTCTTAAAAGTACTTGAGAATCTTGATCATACTTTTCCTTTTTCACCTTGACTCCAAAGTTACGCCAAAGTAAGTTAGATAATCGTGAATCACTGGTTAAAGTATATGTGATGATTTTATAGAGAGGTTTCAAAACAAAAGCTTCGAAAGAACGTTCGTTTTTAGTACTTTTTTCACGAGTAAACTTGTTCAGAATGGAATCATAATAATTATCACCCCATAATTGATTTGAAAAGCTTAAAGAATCAAAGTCAACTGCATAATTTTGGGCATATAATTGAGCAAAACTTTGTAAAGTGAAGCTAAAACCAAACTCCAGTGCGAAAATCACATTATTCTTGATAGGATTGAACACACATGGGTGTGAATAATTTACAATGAATTCATTCAGTGCAATAAATAAGTTTAATTCATCCAAAATATGTTTCAATTTGTAATAGGCGTCCGAAACAGGCAACTTGAGTTCGAGTATAAGCCTGTCCAATTTGTTCAAAACAACAACAATTGGCTTATTTTGTGCGATGATCTCACCAACAAGCGATCGGTCTCTTGCAGTGAGACCTTCCACCACATCTAGCACGAGTACAAACCCCTCCACCGCAGCGAAACTTGCCTGTGTCTCGTCGGCGAAATTGAAATGCCCCGGGGTATCAAAAAAATTGAAAATAAAGGACTTTTGTTTCAAGTCACTCAACATTAGAGTTATTGCCAGAGTCTTAATTGAAATGCCCCTATCTATTTCCAATTTGTGATTATCTGTGAATCTAAGACCCTTTTTATATGCCATTACATGAGTTTGAAAAACAAGATTATCAATAAAGGAAGTTTTCCCCGAATGTAAATTACCTACAATGGCCAAGTTCCTTATTCTTTCAGGTAATTCATTCATTGTAGAAAGCATATATTCTCTTGAATAATTTAAAGGAGGGAGTTTTTCACCATTTTGACCTATATCAAAATCGATTTTGATCTTTTTCTCTACTTTAGGTTCGATTATGGGGGTATCTGGTCCAACTTGTGGATGAATAATCACTGTATCGGTTTGAATGAGTTGATTGGATTTGATTTCTTCTTGTTCATTTTCACTTTCATTTGATACTTCATTTTCGGATTCTTCAAATTCAGAAACATCTTCCGAAGATCTTTCATCTTCTGAAGCTCCTCCTTCGTCTATCAAATTACCAAATTCATCATAAATATCATCATCCATTTTAAGTGTTTATTAACGAGATGAGTAGAGAAATGTATTTAGACCTGTATACAGCCGATATATATATATAATACAAAATGTTTTTTTTTTTGAAACGGGGACACGACCGGTGTTTTCTACTATAACGTTTGATACTTTCTTAATTCAGTAAGCAATGATTGTAATTGAACATCTGAAACTTTCATGGCGAGACTGGGTATTAATGATTTTGCTTCTTCGGCATCTTCACATTCCAAAGTACCTAATTGAGCAAGTTCAAATGGGTGTAATGGTTCTGAAGCCAGAAGACTAAAATCATTCAATAACTTCTCGACTGTTTCAGTCAGAGATGAATTCTTGAAACGAGCAAAATTCGATAAGTAATTCAAAGTCTTGTGCATGATTTCGTTGGAATTAGGTCCGGCTAAGTCCATGTTTGCGATTTCGTCTTCTTTTTCATCATCATCATCGATGTTATCGCCGTTGCTTTCGGCTTTAATGCCGGCAGCTGTGTTGTTCTTCGTCTTACGTTCTTTTAATGCAGCTCTTATCAATAGACGTGCTTCAGATAAATTGAGTGCAATTAACTGCTCATCTTCACCGCTATTTGTGATTTGAGTTAATTGGAATTCAGGACCCAATTTTAATGAGGCGGCGTTTTCCTCATCATCTATGTTCTGTGTAGTTGCCTTTCTTCTTCTCACACCAAGTGCACTTGTACTAACGTTCATTATTGATGGTGTAGTTAATGGTGTTTTGAAATAAGTATCAACAAATTTTCAATTGGTGTTTTTGTACGCACACGACCTAATATGTGAAAAATTCACATAGCCAGACATGTTAGTGTCAAAACTTGAATTACAGAGTGTATGTACTATTATCCTGTAAGGAGCAAGTTACCAAATGGAGTAAGGCAATGATATTTGCATCGACGTTGCTGGTTAGCCATGTAACGCAGATCTACTCTACGTATTTCTCATGAATAAGTCAATTCTCTTAACGTATTATCTGTTAAATGTTGCTTTACATGAGAGCTATACAAAGACTGGATCGTTCGTTGTGTCTTATTACTATATCTCTTACACTCGCTACGCTCGTTGTGTCCTATTACTATATCTCTTACACTCGCTACGCTCGTTATGTGGCTTGTTGTGTCCTATTAGTATACATCTCTTACACAACTCGCTCCGCTCTTTGTGTGGCTTGTTCATTTATAGTCCAGCCGTACATCATTAACAAACGGATGCTTCAAAGCCTCTTGTGGAGTCAATCTTTCTAATGGATTCAAATTAAGTACTTTTGTTAAAAAGTCAACCAATAAAAGACGCTCGTGTGATTCTTTTTCAATCATCAGATTCGTCATCTTTTTCGATGGAAGTTGATAATTGGTAATAATATCTTTAAGGAAACGTTGTTTAAAATAATCCTTATTAGGTTGTTCATCACTTGGAGATTTCAGATTTTCCTTTTTCTTTGAATTATTTTCCAAAAATTCAACATATTCTTCATAAGTTTTGAGTGTATACAGTGTTTTTGATTTGGAATCAATTGTACTACGATCTTTATTGAAGAAATTTTCAACATTACGACCCAAATCAAGCATATGTTTTGGAGGTGGACCTAACATATGAACAATTTTCCAAATTTGATTATATTCAGAAGTACCAGGAAACATTGGTAATCCAAGAAATAATTCACCAACTATACATCCAAGAGACCACATATCAATTGATTCTGTATAAGGTAAACCTAAAATGATTTCTGGAGATCTGTAAAAACGAGATTGAATATAAGTATAAATTGTTTGACGTGTAAAACATGCTGAACCAAAATCAATTACTTTAATATCTGCTTTATCAGCTTGACAAAGTAAAATATTTTCAGGTTTTAAATCACAATGAATCATTTGAAAACCTTTTAATTGAGCTAAAGATTCTAATAATTGTTTTGTAAACAGTTTAACAAGTTTAATATTTAAACCTTGAAATCTATTTTGTTTAATTAATTCATATAAATTCGATGCTAAAAGTTCAAATACAAGACATAAATGTTCTTTATGCATAAATGTATCAATTAATCGAATAAAATGACTACTATCCAGATTTGCATTTAAAAATTCTAAAATTTTTTTTTCAGTAAGTGATTGAATTAAATAAGCCAGTCTTGATTTAATTACTTTAACAGCACAAACTGATTGATTTGTTAAATTTTGACATTTAACAACTTGTCCAAAAGTACCAGATCCTAATAAATCTAATACCATATATTTTCTACCTTCTTCAGTACCAAGTATATCATTTACATATAAAATATAATCACTATGTTCATTATCAAATCCATTATTTGATTTTCCATCCAGTGGTTTTGTTAAAACACGACGAGGATTAGATGATTTCAGATATTGGAATTTTCTAGGTTGACAAATACTATAAGATTCAGTAAGATATACTGAAAGTGCATTTAATGGAGAAATATGAATTGAATCAATAGAACAACGACGATATTTTGGATGATGATGAATTTTTGGTTTAAGATCTGATTTATTATAAATTTTTGTTGTACGAGGTGCTGGTTTTCTTTTAATTGCTGCTTTATTTGCAAGATTAAATCGTTGATGTTGAAGGTATTGTTGATACTGGACAATCAGTGGTGAACGACCCACACGTGCTTGTTGTGCCGCAAGTGGACCCGTTTGCGGTGGTGCGTGATGATACAATTCTCTATCATAGGGCGAGGAAGGATAGTTTCCTGGAACTGCTGCTGATGAGCGCCGCGTGCTGAGAGGTGGACCCAAATGTGGTGGTGGGTTCAACGAAGAATAGAAATGTGAGTCGGGGTGCGGATGTCCGTGCAGTGTGACACCGGCTGCTGCTGCAGCAGCAGCTGCTACCGCGGCAGAATTTCCTCCGGGAACATCTGTATTTCCAGGTTGAAAAGAATAAAACCCACCATCAACAGCCGCAGACATACGTCTATCAACTGCGGGACCCAACATAACCTCCTGGTTCGTATAATACTGGTTAAACGGGTTATCTGCACGTGTTGGCGGATGTATAAATGGAGGAGCATTGCTCAAGTGTCTTTGCTGCTGATGAGAATCATCATATTCGTAAGTTGTTGGCAATTGATGCGCAAATGAAAGTCTTTTTGATTGATGGAGAAGATGATGCTGTTGTTGCAAGAGTGATGGTGGCGGCCCACCCTTTGTGGGCAGTGCTTGTAATGCGGGTGGTACAAGTCCTGCCGGACTGGCACTATTACTGGCAGTACATGGTGTGTTATTGTTGCTTCCAGGTGTGCTTAATGCAGCATGACTATTTGTTGGAGAATACCAGGGGTTCCTAAATCCGGGAGCCTGTCCTTGTGCTTGCTGTTGTTGCGGAGGGATGAGATGTCCATCCTTAGTGTAGCTCACATCATAAGCTTGTTGATGTGGTGGTGGTAAATGCCAGTTCCCCCCTATCGAATTATGCCTATTGAAGTTATAATTATAGGACATTTGATGACAAATGAATAATGCTTATGATAACAATTGATGGTAAATGACAATGAATGCTTAAGTTATAAAGTAATTTACACAAGGCGTGGTTAAATTATTGGCTTGAGGGGAATTTTATTGATATGTTTTTTAACTCAACGAATTTGAGAAAAAAAGGGTTTAATTATTCGGATTAATCAAAAATATACTACACTTTTAAATCTTCACAATAATGTACACTGAATTCTATGATATATATATATACAAGGGGTTTTACCTAATTAAGCAGCCAACTGAGGGGAAGGAGCATCTCCATAGACTGGCTGTATTTGAGGTTGAGCAGAGTATCTTGAAAACATCATACCAACACCTTCAAAGACACCTAATAAACAAGCACAAGTGATGGCAGAATTTCTTGTATGTCTCCAGCCACCTCTGATGGCGAGGGCACCACCGGTGAAGAAACCAGCAATCACCGCGTTCCACGCATCTTCTCTCTTTCTAACGGCCTTGACTGAACAGTCAAATGTCGAGAATAAACCACCCCAGACACCAAAGTTACCACCGAGCACCGGTGCTCTACTTTTGATAGCCGATATGGCACCATAACCTCTTTCACCATGAGGGGAGTTACGGAAACCTTTGACACCGTGCCAAACACATCCACCAATGACACCCATGGCAAAGGCACCACCAAAATCGTTCAAAATGACAATAGGGCAAGGGTCTCTTGTATGATCGGCAGACATTATATAATATTAATAGTAAAGGACTCTTTATCTAATTTTTTTTTTCAACTTGTTGCCTTCAAATTTTTTTTTTCGTCTACCTGAGTCTGTGATTTACCCGTATTAGAGTATATCATGTACTAATATGTCTATAAAGTATATACAGAGCAGAATTAACTGCTTTCGAATGATGTTCCTTCGAGATTTGAATCTGAAGATGGGTCCAGTTGTGACGAGTCCATTTGTTTTGTTTGTATTTCTTCTGTTGTCATGCCAGACAATTCGAAATAATCTGTATCGATTTGTGGACCTGTAAAACTCAGTTTCCCCCACAATTTATACCCATAAGTTGCAAATAACAAAAAGCAAACGATAACCAAAAAAGCATAATTCATTGAGAACCATGTTAAGTGTTTGATTACAGGTGGAAGACATAATATGAAGAACAGTGCAGCCACCCAAAAAAGTGAAAGAAAATTAACAATCCAACCACCAGCTTTACGTAATCTAAAAGCACGACCTTTAATTTTTTGACGTTTATTAAGAACAAGGCATAAGATTGGGATTCCATTAGCAAGTGCTAAACAAATCACAGATGCACCTAAAAATGAATTGAAAGCACTTGCTGAAACAAGTGAAAGTAGGGATAAAATTGCACATACAATCATCAGTAAAAACAAAGCATTTTTAGGTACTGTTGATTCATCAACAGAATCAACTTCAATCCATTTTTCTTTGAAAGGAAGTCCTCCATCACGAGCAAATGCATAAGTTGTACGTGAAGCCGTTGTTAATGAACCAATTGCTTGAAAAATAACGGTACCAATAAGTAAAATTACAAGTAAAAAAGAAACAACATATGATTCTGTTGAAATCTTAAAGACAAGATCGATTGGCATTACTTCTGGAGTTTTGTCTAATAAAAGTTCCAAATCGGGTAATATGGTTAAAATTGGAATTATAAAAGCAATCCCCATTAATGAAGAAAGTAAAATTGAACTAATTGCACCCTTTGGCATATTTCTTTCTGGATTTTTAACTTCATCTGTCATTGAAAAAAGCATTCCATAACCTGTTAGAGTAAATGAAGGACTTTGTAAACCTGCCAAAAATGCAATTGAATCGGGCCAACCTGAACGAGAATTATCAAAATTTGTAAGGATATCTTTAATTGAATTTGTTCTTTTGGCAAAGAATATAAGTAAAAAATCTATTGCTAAGATTGTATAAATTGACCAAATTATACATAATCGATTTATCTTTTCCAAGTATTTAGAGAATTTAAAATTGATAAATCCAACAATCGTTAGTATTAGAAAGTAGACGGCTTCAACAAGGTAAACATCTTGTTTATAATATGCATTTTTAAGACCTAGGACCGATAAAATGAACTGAGATCCCGAAAAGATTATACTAACTGCATAAGTCCAACTCCCAATCAACAAAAACCAACCAGTAAACCAAGAACTAATGAGAGAATAACGATCATTACTTAAAATGGCACTGAAATGATAAACTCCACCAGCGGTTGGATATTTTGATATGATTTCAGAAAGACTAAGCACTATACAAATCAGGAAAAAGGCCGCAATCACCCATCCATAAAGCATAGTGACGTTTCCCCCATCAATGAGCGAGATCCAAAGGGTCAGAGATATTCCAAATGGTACTCCCATCACGGTGAAACCAAGCCCAATGATTGAAGTCACCGTTAACTTTCGATCCAAGTCCTGCTTGTATTTAAAGTGTTCGATCTGTTCTTCTTCGGGTTCTTCATCTAAAAACTGCACCACTGGATTGAAGAGATTCCGTGCGTCATTGTAGTGGCTCAGAAGGGACGTTGTGTTGGCCAGCGGGGGTTCTGGCGGTTCCAATTGGGTGGGTATCATTGGCTGATAAATAGAAACGTGGGTTGCGAAATGTGAAAATAGACTCGCGGTAATTAGTGGTTCCCCATGGTGGAAATCGGGGAAAATCGATGAATGAAATATAGTCGCGGTAATTTGAAATCTCCGGGGAAGAAAATAGAGACTCGCGGTAATTTGAGTTTACAGGGAACTGACGCTCGTTCTAAGTAGTTAGCTCTCAGGGACTCGCATTAGTATTCTATGTGACTAAACCCGTGGTATCACAGGTTGATACCTTCTATTACATTCTATACAGTTATTTAAAAATCATAATCACTCCCATACTCTTCATCATCCTTTTCGTCCTTCTTCACCTCCATCACAGGCAAACTGATACTCTCTGTCGTCTTCACATGTACACTAGTGATATTTCCAGCACTCTTTAACATACCACCGATTGGTTTAAACTTATCGCTAATGAGCCAATTCAAAACATCTTCAATATTTTCAAGTATCTGCTCGGGAGTCCAATTGGCACGTCCCACTCGAATCAGTACACAATTCCCATTAGCAGGTGGAACGAAGTTTGTATTATGCACTATTGCTAGTAATTGTTTACGAACATATTTAGCATCACATCTTTCATCCTTTAATCTACCTGACTTACTTGCTTTATTACTTGTCTTGGAGAGTTTGACGTACGGATCAGGTTTGGCCATTTGAATCATGATCGGTACTCTTCTATTCTTTTCATAAAATGTAGCTCCCAAAACATCGGGTAAACGTTGATGTACACGGTTATCTGCCACTACAATATCGTTTTCCTTAAAAAGTCTAACCAAATTCTTTGTTTTCTTCAGTAATGCTCTTACTTTACTTAATGATAAAATCTCATTAAAACAATCTTCAGTGGGTCCTTCTTTTTTAGTGAGCTCTTCACGATAAAAATTTAAAGGATCTTTGGTTATAAGTAAAATTGACTGATTCCCTAATTCATTCATTTTATGTCTAACTGGAATGATTCTTGGAGTATAGTCTTTGGAGGTGGCTATTGGGATCTTGGTACTAATGACCAAATGAATAATATCATTGACATCACCTTTTGTCGCTACATGCGCGGTAAGTGCTTCAAGTGATTTAAGGCCTTTTTGACGAGATTCTTCACCTAAAATGAACATGTTTGTTTTAAACTTAACTTTAACTTTTCAAAACTGATTGGTAAATTTTTCAGAGATGCGCACAAGTTTTTTTTTTTTTAAGGTTATACTTTTATTATACATACAATTAATCACCACGTAAAGCTCTTATAACTGCAGGTCTTCTCATCATATATTTTGTCCATTTGTAAACTTCAGGAAATTCGACTTTTAAATTGATACCGATTCTATCAACTACATTATTCCAAGGAACAAAAGATAAATCAGCAACTGTTGCTCTATCACCAACTAACCATACAGGATAATCAAAATAACGAGATTGAGAAAGTGGAGTTGTACCTGCACTATAAGCAGCTGCATTTTCAACATCTAAATCCATTATAAGTGCTTCTCTTCTTTCTGCTAATGCCATTTCAATCACTCCATAAACTCTACGAACTTCATCTGTATATCTTTCAACTGCCAGTGGTACTGGACATGAATGAAAATATCTAAAATGTAATGCTTGTCCAATCATTGGAGCATGACCACTTGTTTGAAAAAATACCCAACTTGAAATTTGTGATTGTTCAATTAAATTTTCAGACCAAAGCTGACATTCTCCATTTTCTTTAAGAAATTTTGAAACAAGGTATAAAATAATTGCACCTGATTCCCAAATTGATGTATTTTCATTAAAATGATCAATAATTGCAGGAACTCTTGTATTTGGATTTATTGTAACAAATTCTGGAGCTCTTTGTTCTCCATTATTAAAATCTAAAAATATAGTATTAAATGGTAATTGTAATTCCAGTAATATTATTGCAACTTTAAATCCATTTGGTGCAGATCTATGAGAGAATAATGTATAACCTTCAGTTGGTTGATTTTGAAAAAAATGTGTAATTCTCGATTGTTGTTGTTGACTCGTTGCTTCATTTTGTAATTGTTGTTGTAATAAATTTAAATTAACTTCATTTTGTTGTTGATCACTTAAAGTAACCAGTTTTAACCCAGCTGATAAATTTGAAATCGGATTTCCTTTATTATTACTCGTCGTATTTGTATGTACATTGTTGTTTTGGATGGACATTGTAATTTGAGTATGTGTATTATTCAAAGGTATTATCTACAAGTGGGAGGGTAATGATGTGGGCTAGTTAGTTCTGGTATGGGTGGTGATAATTAATTTTCTCCTATTAAAATCAACGAGACTCATTTTTTTATTGGTCAATACACGACTATAATTTCCGATATCGCACGTGATGTATAAAATAATAAAAGACATACTTCAACAATGACTTTTGATGATATTCACATTGCAATCTTAGTTTGTGACACCCCTATAGAAGATGTTGCAAAGAAACATGGCGATTTCGGCGACAATCATAAGGCACTTCTCGATCTGACACACTTGGTAGATTGTCCAATTATTCGCTATGATATTTGTCTGTCGGATGAGATGATTCTTGAACAAACTTATTCCCGTTTAAAAGACGCTTTACTGAGGGGGGCAGTAAAGGGGATTTTACTTACCGGTGGTCGTGCAGATGCGTTTGATACGCTGTGTTCATGGATAGTTCGTTTACATGGATTTCTTAAGAATGATTTGTTCGATACTAAACTGACGGTACCAATAGTTGGTGTTTGTTTTGGACATCAAGTTTTAGCATATTGTTTGGGTGCAAATGTAGGTAGAAATAGTGAAATTGGTTGGGAATGTGGTACAACTAAAATCGCACTTAATAATGAGATTTTCACTGTACCAGGCTCACCATTTACCGAGACTTTTACGGGTGAAACTCCTTCTAGTTTTTATATCTCCGAATTTCATCAAGATATTGTTTTTGAAGTTCCGGGTGATATCCACGGTACTAATTTTATTAATCTCGGTTCGAGTGATAAATGTGCAGTGCAAGGGTTTCTCACAAATAGTGGCCCTCTTCGGATCCTTACTTTTCAAGGCCATCCTGAGTTTCATGGAAACTTGCTCGCTGCCATGCTCGCCAGTAGTTACAAGAGAGGTGCGCTCACAACAAGTCAATACGATGAATTTCTCGACCGTTCACTCCGCTTGCCAAACGATGGCTTGTATATCGGACGTGTAATTGCAAACTTTTTTCGTTAGACAAACGAACGAGTGAAACGAGTGACTTGGTGTGAGTGAGTGAGTGAGTTGGTGTGAGTGAATGACTGACTGAGTAGAGAGGGAGTGAATGACTGACTGAGTAGAGAGGGAGTGAATGTGTTGTGAAACTGCATTAGAATATGCTTTCGCTAGAACTAAATAGAGTACACAGTAAACGATTTTTGTATAGTAGCGTTCTAGTTAAATTCTTGTAAATTCTCGTATTCTCGCTAACTTCTCTCGCTTAATTTCTCCACTCTCTTAACTGCTCATTTCTAACTTCCCTCTTACTTCTCATTTCTAACTTCCCTCTTACTTCTCACTTCACTCCAACTCCCCTCCAACTCCCCTCCAACTCCCCTCCAACTCCCCTCTAACTCCCCTATAACTACCCTATAACTTCTCACTACGCACCACTCTACATTTCTAAACTTGTATATCTATTAAAACTCCGTCTTGTTTGGGTCAACTATACTAAATCCGTGTAATTTTCCACCTCTGTAGTCATCATTACTAGTCATCGAAGTATTGGCAGAACCAGATCCAAAACTAGCACCTGTTGAACCTCCATTCGATAACGTTCTTTTACTCAACTTATCATTGATCAACTTCATATTCTTGAACTTGGCTTCCATGATCTTGATTTTATCATTGGCCAATTTAAGCTCGTGGTTATGCTGCGACGTCAATTGAATCACCACATCACGTAACTCATCGCGTTGATTCCGTAAACTCTTGATTGCATCTTGTGATTCATCATATCTATCTTCATCAATATCTCCATCACTATGTTCATCTTCATCATCAACAAGTGAAAGTTGTTTTTCAAAAAGTTTCTTCTTATTTTTACTTTCTAATTCAGGAATCACCCGGAATTTTAAATCTGTTACTTCTTTTAATAAATCATTATATTTATCAACCAACCCTTCTGATGAAACAGATTTGGACCTCTTTTCATACTCTTCGATCTTATCTTCCAATTGACTAACCAAATCATTTTTGACGAGTAATTGTTTGTATAAATCATCTTTTTCATAGTTTAATTTGAGTAAACTTGGAGTATGACCATTTTCTCCAAGTAAGGCATGCTCTTCACAAATGATTCTCATACGTCTTTCCTTATTCAACTTTTCTTGTAAATCACTGATGATTTGAACTTTTTGAGTAATCTCACTCGACTGATTACTTTGTAAACCACTAGAACTTTGTAAAGATGGGTGCATTTCCAGTGATAATTCTCGCTTAACACAGAGAGCCAATTCAGTAGTAACCAATTCCAATTCGTCCAATATCTCGTTATTACAGTTCATGATCCGCATTTCGTCCTTTGTGAAGTGAAGCTTTGGTTTTTCAGAGAGAACAGGTGTTGGTGTTGGTTCAAACTCTTCATTAGTAGACTTTGATAATCGTTTGAAGAGTTTTTTAGTTCCCAGTATACTAAATGGCCGTGATTTTTTACGTTCTTCTTCATTGATGGTACCATTAGCACTTGAAAAGTTTGTTGAAGTATCTGAATCTTCTTCTTCTTCAAGTTTCAGACCAATAGTTCTATTGTCATCTTCCGTTCTAAAGTTATTAAAAGCAGTATTAGCTACCAATGAATGAATACTTCTTGATCTCAGCATCCATCCCGGATTATTTTCATTCTTCTCAGGAGATCCACGTTCTTTAAGTTTGGAAATTTTGGTTGGTGAATGAAAATCACTTGCAGTTACAAAAACATCATCTTTTGCCGAATAATTTTCAACTGAAACTCCAAGTTGTTTTAATTTATCATGATTATTTCGTGAAGTATCATCATCATCATCATTTATAACCGAATTTCTTGATTTAGATCCTTTACGTAAATTAAAAGAAGGTGAAACTTCAGTATCAGGATCTTTAGGTTGTTCATTAAACAAATTAAGTTTACGTAATCTGATTGAATTTGTTGTTTTAAGTGTTGATTTACGTGAAATATTTTCATCTTCTTTGTCAAATTTGTAAATAACATCTTGTTGATCCTTTTCCGAAGAAGAAGAAATGGTGGGGGTGATTTCAATAGGTGCCGTCTCTTCATCTTCCTCGACAACATTCATCAACGAATCATTGGATTTATGATACATGTTTTGTTGTCCGGTTAATGGGGCATTTGGTGGGGCATAAAAGTTTGATGAAGTGACGATATTTGGTGAGGGAGACCCGCTGGGTGCAAATTGCGCACTATTTCCTACTACAGGCGATGATCCGTTACTGTTTAATGACATGGTTCTTGGAGCACTCGGGAATTGTTGAACGGGTGGGATTGTGGGGCCGTTGATTTGACCGACGTTATTCACGCTAGCCTGGCCGTTCATCGGTTGGCCACCGAAGTTCTGTACGCTAGCCTGGCCATTTTGTTGACCACCAAAGTTCTGTACACTAGCCTGGCCATTTGGTTGGCCACCGAAGTTCTGTACGCTAGCCTGGCCATTCGGTTGACCACCAAAGTTCTGTACATTAGCCTGGCCATTCGGTTGACCACCGAAATTATTCGTCTGCACGCTTAAAGCCTGGCCATTGAGTGACATGGCGCGATTATAAGGATTCTGTCCAGACATCATTGTTGCTGACCGTGCATACATTGGACCGGCTGGTCCTCCCTGTATTGGCCCCTGCATTTGTACTCCCTGTATTGGCCCCTGCATTTGTCCTCCCTGTATTGGCCCCGGCATTTGTCCTCCCTGCATTCCCTGCATCATTCCCGGACCCGGCCCTCTATTATTAAGTGACATTGTTCTTGGATTGCCCATTGGGGAATTCCCCATTGGGTTTGAATTCATCGACATGGCCCGATTATATTGGCCGTATGCATTTAAAGACATTGCTCTTGGATCTCCACCCATTCCACCAGGAATTTGTCCTGGTGGTCCACGGGGCGGCATTTGCTGTCCCATCATCATTTGTTGTTGTTGATTCTGTTGAAACGTATTTTGACCAGCTGCTAATGACATTGCACGAGCTCCCGATGCAAATGCCATTTTTTTTTGTTGATTCATTTGTTTTCTATATTGAATATTATTATTTTTACTTGATCCCGAAGAACTTCCTATCGTTGCTCCTAAAGTTGGAATGATAGGAGTTGTATCCAAAGTTTTCATTCCAAATGGTCCTCTTTCACGTAAATGTTTAATATCATCGAAAGAAACTGGAGCTCCTTGAGTTAAATCTTGAATATCTGCACCAAAATCTTCATCAAATCCTCCGGTAGCAACAAGTCCACCACTCGATCTATTTCTTCTAAAGAATTTATTTACTGCTGATTGAGAAGTAAGAGACCCTTTACGTGAAGAATTCGACCCCGAAGACAGATTGACTGTAGGTAAAGGAGTCATGAGATCATAGTTGTTGTAGGCAGCCGGATTTTGTTGAAAGTTACCCGCCTGTGGTGGAGCCTGTCCTGTCATCATCATATTGTTCGCTCCTCCCTGTTGAGGGATCAGACCTTGAAAATTGGGTGCACTTAAAGCATCTATATCTTGTTCACCATTCAATAAATGCTGTCTTAGCCTTGCTCTTGAAGTCGGAAGAGTTGCTGTTGCTGCCTCCATAATGTCTACTTTGATTCTAAAATGATCGTATCTTAGATCATAAACGTTTTGGTCTGTTTATAAAGTTGGAATTTCAAGTTTAGAAATTTTCTCTCACAAATTATGTAGAAAATTTAATCAATTCGGTTTGTCAGAAAAGCACTCAATCGTGCACAAAATGCGAAAAGATATTGATTATATAATTAATAGTTATAAATAGCAGTGTAATTGATGATATATAAAAGGTTACTTGGGGAGAGTATATGGGGTATTAGAGGCGGCAATATGTAACTGAGGCGTCAATATGTACTTGAGGCGTCAAGTGTGCGATCTTTACTTTGAAATAGAGAAGGATCGAACCGGCGGTGATTCAGTCTAGTATGAGTGTGTTTCAGACTCACGTCAATTCTGTAGTCTCACACACTTTGTTCTGTACTCGTCAATCTGTTACACCGTCAACTCATTCATACGTTTCATACGTTTCATACGTCCATGATAACACCTCTGTCAGAGTTATTATAGTCTGGTGCTGTAGACCTACTTCTATTCAGTCTCCTCTTCGAAAATCAGCGAGAGAAATGATTATTCGCTATTCCATTTTTCTCACTATTTTCACTCGTCACTCGTCACTCCTCTCTCACTCCTCTCTCACTCCTCACTCCTCTCTCACTCCTCTCTCACTCCTCTCTCACTCCTCTCTCACTCCTCTCTCGCTTCGCTCGTTCCTTCGCTTGTTCATAAATTAGGAAACTCTGTCTTCCCCACAATATTATACCTTTTCCTGAAAAAGATAATCCACTTATCAACAATCGCCATTTGCTTTTCATTCAAATCGGCATGGTACCAAGTCGATGTCAACAATTCGTTTTGTTGACCTTCTTCAGGTTTGATGTCGAAACGGTTGAATCCGAGAAGTCGCGTCACGTCTTTTCCAGCTAACCGATGATATGCTTTTCCAACACCATAACTATTTGTATTGTGAGTAACGTCAAAGATGATCCCCTTGATCGACACATATATTTTATCTCCTTTAACACCGTCATATTCAGACAATTGTTGCAAAGTATACACCGAAAGTTTATCCAAATCGACGGTGTTATTGTAATTTTCAAATTCTGTATTTTCAGACATTTCTATATCAAAGTATCACCAACTTTAACAAATTGATTTGTGTGCGAATCTTGTAAAAAAACCCATCACCAATCATGCAAAGTAATAGTGAAAAATTTCCTGTTAGAGTTCAAAAATTGTTCGCACCAAAGTTACCACCCATTCATATTATACCAAATGATTATGCGATTGAAAAGAGATCAACACATAGTGTGCAACCGATTTCTCAATGGAAACAAGCATATACCAAATATATAACCACCGAATTACCTCAGATAGAGAAGAATCAACCTAAAAGAGAGCCAAAAAAACATGAATTACAACAAATTGCAGCTCGTCAACGTAAAGCAAAATTAGCCATTTCTTTTGAACGTCAATTAGATAAATGGCAAAAAGATGAGAATGTATTACTGGAAAAATCTCCATATAACACTGTATTTATATCACGACTCGACTATAATTTGAGTGAACTTGAAATATCTCAGTCATTCAAAACATATGGAGTGATTGAATCGATCAAGATTGTTAGAAATGGAGATGGTAAATCTAGAGGATATGGATTTATTGTATTTGAAAGAGATTCTGATGCACGGAATTGTGTTCATGAATTATCAAGAACAGGGATAAAATGTGGAGGACGTACAGTATTAGTGGATATTGAAAGAGGTAGATTAATTCGAAACTGGAAACCAACAAGACTTGGAGGTGGTCTTGGTGGTAGACATTATAGTAGACCCGATGCAAGAATTAATGTGAATATGTCTGCTGCAGCTTCAGGTAGACGTATAAATGTTGCTAATAACCCACATGTACCGAGTCATCAAACTTATACACCTGTTGCCCCACCAAAGCCACAACCACAGACTGTTAAAGATAAGTATGCAAAGTACTCTGGAGGGACATATGAGGGATTACTGAGTGAGTCGCGTTCGATACGAGCCATTCGGAGAAGGTAGTGGGAGTAGGAGTATAGAGTGTATAGAGAGTGTAGGAGTATATGGTGGGGTATTTACTGAGAGAATATACGTCGTGAGAGATGAAGGTGAAAGTATAGTGGGAATATCTGTAGTGTGAGAGTGTGTAGTGAGAAGGTGTAGTGAGAGTGTTTAGTGAGAGTGTGTAGTGAGAGTGTGTAGTGAGAGTGTGTAGTGAGAGTGTGTAGTGAGAGTATATACATAGAGAGTGTATGAAGGTGAGCATACCTAATGAGAGTATATCTACTCACTGCTCACTGCTCACTACTCACTGCTCACTGCTCACTGCTCACTGCTCACTACTCACTAATCACTGCTCACTGCTCACTGTACACTCTCACTACTCACTGCTCACTGCTCACTACTCACTACTCACTGCTCACTACTCACTACTCACTGCTCACTACTCACTACTCACTGCTCACTACTCACTACTCACTGCTCACTACTCACTACTCACTCGCTTCGCTCGTTCGTTCGCGCGTTAGTCCTTCGCAGAAAACTTGTATCAAATTTTTTAATTTTTTACAACTTTTCATTCCCCACCACTTCAACATGTCCAGTGAATCATCCTCTGAATCGTCTATCAAGAGAAAAGTCGAAGAAACAACCGATTCCGAATTCAAAAGGCTTAAAACAACACCCTCACAAGACGCATTAGAAACCCTTAAAAAAGAAATCATCAATCATGTCACTGATAAATTCGAAGCTAGATTGAAAAAGTTAGAAGATAAATTATCTAAATTAGAAGAAACAAGTTCAGATAAATACGAAGAATCAACTGAAACAACTACACCTCATACTAAAAAGGCAACTTTCGGTACCAGTTCATTTACTTTACGTCCTGAAATAGTTACACCACTTGAATCATTTAAAGAATCTTCAACACAACCTGATTCACCAATTCCAGTCTTTGGATCAACAAGTTCATTTGGAAATTCTTCAGTAAGTGAAAATTTAAAAGGTAAAAAAAATGTTTTTGATACATCAATTCCAACATTTGGATCTAATTCAAAATTCGGTAATGCATTTAAAGAATCTCTTAATAAAAAATCATTTCTTGATGAACAACTGCCAATATCCGATTCAGAATCAAATTCAAATAATCAACAATTTAAACAAGTTGATTTAGAAAAAACAACAGTAACAACAGGTGAAGAAGATGAAGTATCAACATTTAATTCGAGTTGTAAACTTTTTGAACTTGATTTTACAAAAGTATCTGAAGGATGGAAAGAAAGAGGTTTAGGACCAATTCATCTTAATCATTCAAAAGATAAAAAGCAATCAAGAATTGTCATGAGATCTCAAGGTCTTTTAAGAGTTGTTTTAAATTTTAAAGTCAAGTCAGATACCCAACTTTTAAAAGGTTTAGAAGCAAGTCTTAATCCGGGTAAATTTATTAGATTAAATTCGGTTAGTTCAACAGGTTCTCCGATCCAGTATTTACTTAAATTTAGTAATGAATTGCTACGTGATGAGTTTATTGAAGCTGTTGAAATTGTCAAAGCTGATTTGAAATAGTCTGTGATGGTGTGTCAAATCACAATGTGAGTTACTTTTTAATAAATGCTATACTACAAATAGTCGACCCTTTAACTCCACCAAATTTAAAACTCGGATAATTGATTTTATCCCATACATGTAAAGTCTTGTTTGTTGTTATGATTTCAATCAATTCTTGTTCTGTAAAATTACATGATGTTATCAACAAAATTGAATCCTTATGCATCAATTGACAAACTTGATCTGCATAAACTTCCATACCGATTTTCGAATCAAATTGTTCTAATGGAGTTTGATTCAATGCAATAGCATCTAACGTACCCTTATCTAAAAGAAGGTCGAATTTACCCGAATTTTCAATTAAAAATGGATTATTTAACATGAGTAAATCAACTTGTTCAAAGTCAAATGAAGAACTAGTTGAATATTTTGTAGTTTGAATGTCTTTAGCAAATGAAATTGAATCTGGTGAATAATCAATACCTTTAAATTCGAAATTTGATTCAATCTCTTGTAATTCATCGTATAATTCAAATAATAAATGTCCATTTCCTGTACCCAAATCGAGGAATTTGATGTTGTTATCAAAGGGAAGTTCATTTTCTTCAATCTTGTCCAATATGAATTGAATCATTTTGGCTTCGGCATCGGAATCGTCAAACCAACACTCTCCCGTATCATTTTCATTAAATTTGAAGTTTTCGATTTCTTTCTTGTAAAAGTTGTTCCAGCTGGTTGTTAGTAGTGTTTGTAGTGATGGTCGGTCCTAGGTGGTCGACTCCTAGGTAGTCGAGTACTGGTGTCTCGGAGTCCTGGGTACTCTTGTGCTCGACCTAGGACGGTGCTGA
This sequence comes from Kodamaea sp. yHQL449, assembly GCA_030582715.1. Lineage (NCBI taxonomy): Eukaryota > Fungi > Ascomycota > Pichiomycetes > Serinales > Debaryomycetaceae > Kodamaea > Kodamaea sp. yHQL449. Next base: position 169,369 of record JAJMGT010000020.1, on the reverse strand, counting down.
CGTACACACGCAGAACATAGATCCTCAGATTACACGATTGTATAGCCAAAGATCCGCACGCAGTTTACTTACTACTCTTGTGTACCTAACTTGGAGGCGTTAAGCCTGATATCTTGAGTCATTATCGTGTTGAAAAATCCATCAATTTTTAATAAATATCGAGGAAAAATATATACCGCGCTGCAACCGCACAACCGCACTACAGATGGGACATCACTAAGGCAACATATGATCGTGCCGTGTGGGGAGACACGTAGAGTAGTGTTAAGCTGTGTACTATCTGCACATTTTAGTGCGCTAGATCGAGACTGTGAGTTTGTACACTTAGTACTGTAAGTCTGTACACTGCAAGTCTGTACACTGCAAGTCTGCACACTTTAGTGCGCTTATAATTCACAGCCAGATAATTTACCTACTGTTCGCCTTGTATTCCAGGAATATCAGTCTCAAGTAAAGGGACAATGAGTTGTTACATTGACTTTTCGCTCACTAGAGTGTACTCACTAGAGCACAAGCATAATTAATTGAGAGTGCAGTGTATGCTCACTTGTACAACTGCGACTCAAATCTAGAGAGTGCTCACTAGAGTACGACGAGTGCAGTGTACACTGTAAACTCGTAGAGTATTGAGTATAATGTATACTGTATCATGTATACTGTATCATGTATACTGTATCATGTATGCTGTATCATGTATACTGTATCATGTATACTGTGTGCTGTACACTCACTAACTCACGCACTCACAAACTCGTTTCACTCTTTGTTTATTCGTTTGTTCAAATAATATTTCACAACGCGATCACCATGAACTCTCCACCCGAAGATATAACTACAATCGACGAAACACCTACAATCAACGAAACATCTCAAAAAAACTATAGAATATGGAAGAAAAATGCACCATTTCTTTACGATTATTTATGTACAAATACACTTCTTTGGCCATCTCTTAATGTTCAATTCTTCCCCGATTTAACTACTCAAACAACGGGCGACTCCAACAACCAAATCACAACCAATTCTCAAAGACTTTTACATGGCTCTTTCACCTCGGGTCAAGGAGTAGATAATCTTCTGATTGTTCAATTGACTTACTTAAAAGATTTGAACAAGACTATCAAATCGAATAAACTAGATTACAATCACGAAAAGCAAGAGTTTGAAATATCAAATGTTTCAACGCTTTTAAGTAACAAATTGAAAGTACTACAAAGAATTAACCAAATTGGAGACGTTAATAAAGTAAAATATATGCCTCAGAACCCCAATATCTTAGTTAGTTCAAATAATTTAGGAGATTTGATTATTTTTGAAAGAACCAAACATGCAAGTTTCAAGAAACTAAATGAACCGAATTTAGTTAATAAACCGGAAATTACCTTGAAAACTTTTGGTGGAGAAGGTGAAATTTTTGCGCTTGATTGGAACCAACAACGTGAAGCTCAACTTGTATCTGGTAATATCAATGGAGATATTAATATCTTTGATATTAAATCGAGCTATAAATCTTTAAATACTACTGTAAAACAAGATCAATATTTCGATAATAAATCCGGAATTAATGATATTGAATGGTTTAAAACCCACCAAGATGTGTTTAGTTTAGTTGATGAGTCAGGTTTGATTGGGATCTATGATATTCGTCAAGATTCGGTGGTCAAACAATTTGGAGATTCAATTGCTATTAATAGTGTAAGTATTAATCCTGGAAATTCAAATTGTATTGCAACCGGTGATTCAAATGGGGTGATTAAAGTATGGGATTTACGTAATGAGAAATCGTATTTGCAAATTAATGAACATCAAGGTTCAATTACTCAGATTAAATGGAATCCGAATCTTTATAATATACTTGGGTCGTCTTCGGTTGATGGGAGTGTAAAGTTGTATGATGTTTCGATGGATCTGTTGGTTTTTACTCATGCTGGACATATGTTGGGAGTGAATGATTTTGATTGGTCATGTCATGATGATTGGCTTGTGGCGAGTGTTGCGGATGATAATTCGTTGCATGTGTGGAGACCGGCGTATACGGTGACGAACACACGAGTGAACGAGCGAAGCGAGTGAGTGAGTGAGAGTGAGGAGTGAGAGTGAGGAGTGAGTAGTGAGTGAGTAGTGAGTGAGAGTGAGAGTGAGGAGTGAGAGTGAGTAGTGAGTGAGTGAGTGAGAAGTGAGAGTGAGGAGTGAGTAGTGAGTGAGTGAGTGAGAAGTGAGAGTGAGGAGTGAGAGTGAGGAGTGAGTAGCGAGCGAGCAGTGAGTAGCGAGCGAGCAGTGAGTAGCGAGCGAGCAGTGAGTACTGACTACTGAGTGAGTAGTGAGTATGGGTGAGTACACTGACATTACAGATGACGGTGACACCACGCTCACACCACAACATTACACGGTGAATACACCACATTTAATAGTTAATTTTATTCTTTAAATAAGTTTCCTCTGATTATAGAGCTTCATAATTTATCATGATTAATTCTTTGCGAACAATTTTTCAACATCAGCAATGGCTTCGCTCAAAACCTTGTCTTGAAATTTTGGATTTTGAATTTCAGCATTAACTTTATCCAAAACAGACTTAACCAATTGTTCTTGTTCCAATTGTCTTTGTTGTTGTTCGAATCTAACCCATGAATCCAAAGTAGATTTAGCTTCTGAAGCAACAGCAATCTTTTGTTTTAATTCAAAAGCTTGAGCTTCAAGTTTTGTAGTTTCTTTAGAAAGAGTGAACAATTGTTTGGTAATTGAAACAACATCCTTTAATTGAGAAACAGATTCGATTCTATCCTTAACGGCGTTGACATGCTTGGTTCTAGATTCGTTCAACAAGTCATTGACCTTCTTAACTTCACCATCAGCCCATTCGGTATATAATGGAGCAACAAACTTGGCAGCAAGACCTGCAAAAGTGGCAAAAGTAAGAACCAAAATGGTTTCATCATGGACAATAAGTAATTCATTTGAAATACCATAAACAGCAGCTGCTGCACTAGTGGCCAAAACACCGGTCTTTGACAAAAAACTGTTACCTGGTAAGGCATTGACAATAGAGTTTGCTCTTTCCTTTGGTTCGACTGGAGTAGAAAGGAAACGTAAACCGATTCTAGACTTGTTAGTACTGATTCATGATGAAGTCTACGTTTTCTTAGGGATAATAACCCTTTAAATCTTCACATACGTAGAAGGACGCATGCCCAAACCAACATTTGGACGGACAGCCTTCAAGGCAATTCTGTTAATCATTGACATTCTTATGTTAAGTATCAAAGTATCTTGAATTTTCCAACAAAGTTTTTTTTTCAACTCGGGAAATTCGAGAAAAAAATTTAAAGATTTGATTGGAAGATGCACAGACTGCCGAATTGGGAAGTTTTGGTGTGTGTTCGCGTTCATTTATTGTTTTGGGTTATACACGATTATTTATTTATCTATATCATTTGAAACTCGATCTTGAAGAATCTTATATAATGCAGCTTCGGTTTTTTGCTTTGCAATCCGGGTATAATCAGCCAAATCATCTTTAAGGTCTTTGGTGAATGAGCTGTTTTGCGTGTTGTTTTCGATCTTTGAAGATAAAGCTTCGACGGTTGAATCGAGAGGTTGGCTGTTATCTCGGGGGTTCGTGTTCTCGTTGCTCTCCCCGTTCTCTCGGGGTTCTTGAGGTTCTCGGGTTTCCTGAGGTTGTAGGAGTTCTCGGGTTTCTCGGGTTTCTCCGGTTTCTCTGTTTCCTTCGCTTCCTTCTTGTGTTTCTAACTCCTTCACTTTTTCGTTCGCTTGTACTTGTATTTTCTGTATCTCTAGCATTGATGGACCAGCACCTGCTTCATGCACATTCCCCGGTCTCTCCTCTCGTTTCTTTCTCAACGCCGCCAAACGGGCTCTTCTATCGTTGGTTTCACTCATATTTACTGGTAAATAGTCAATCTTTTTTATTTTCTAGTGAGTTGAAAAAAGTTTTGCAACTATTTTTCGCTTCACATGTTTGATACTCGGTTCGGGAAGCAGAGTTATGAGATGTTGTTAGACGTGAGTTGATGTTTATCACTTTCAGGTGTTCTCTAGATCATGCTGCCAGGATCACTTCAACTGTTGGTAGGCATGTATTCTCCTTCACTCGCTGTCTCTTCACTCGCTGTCTCCTTCACTCACTGTCTCTTCACTCACTGTCTCCTTCACTCGCTGTCTCTTCACTCACTGTCTCCTTCACTCGCTGTCTCTTCACTCACTGTCTACTCTACATGTGGGTTCACTCACTGTCTACACATTCACTCGTTTCATATCACTCATTTCATATCACTCATTTCATATCACTCACGACAGACTACCAACTACGGTTCCGATATACTCCTCGCCAATCCTCCTCATAAAATCCTGTGATATAACCATATGGTCTTCCTCAATGAACAAGAAGTCGATCTTACCACCTTCATTCAACTCGCTTAAACCAATCAAATTCCTCGTATATATCATGGTCTCTTCAAACGGAATTAAATTCCCTGACTGATCAAAGTCAATAAATTGAGCCGATTCTTTTGGTATTAATACTGAATCTTTTGTAAACCCAATCAAAACCAACTTTTCAAGTTTTTCGAAATTCTCCTTATACTTTCTATTGAATTTAAAGGGCTTTTCATTGTTAATATTAACCAAAAAATTCGAATACAAAATGTAATTCTTTAAATCATTTGGTTCTCGAAAATACTGAGCAGGTATAACTGATTTTTGAATTTTTTCATACCAAACTTGTCTTTTAAGTATTGAATTTCTTCGTTTACAAATCCAATCATCATCATTACATTTTGGAAGTTCCAGTACACCCAAATGAGGAGATCCAAAAGTGATCAAGTTGTTTATGGTGACATTTGGACATGTTTCAATCAATGCTCTTAAGAATAACCCACCTTGAGAAAACCCAATGGCATCAAACCCGTGGGATAATTGTGGGATTTGAGTCAATTGTTGACAAACACTAACGACTTGTTGATTTGCATCACCAAAAATCGATTTCTTTTCATCTTTGGATGGTTCAATATCAAGAAAGATTGGATGAATAAAGATTCCAGGATATAGTTGATTAAAAGTTTCTGAAGTTTGGTGGATTCCACTCGAATTATAATTATCTCCGAGTCCATGCCAAATCACCACTGGTCGATACGAATCGTACGGATTGGGCAGATCAGTCATGTCATTGGTTAACGTGACTGTTTGGTTTCGAAAGAGACTTGAGATGTCGAGTAGTGTGAGAAGGTTGAATAAATGCATTGATAGGAACACGGCGATAGCAGAGCGAGCGATAAGAGCAGAAAAAATACAACGAGAAAACAACGAGAAAACAACGAGAACACAACGAGAACACAACGAGAACACAACGAGCGATAGCGAGTTGTGCGAGAAAGGAAGAAAAAATACTGCAAAAACGCAACTAGCTATCCACTACGCTTTCGCTCGTGGTACAGAAAAAATCACAGCGAGCACGCACTTGCTACTTCTCACTTTCTCACGAACTTCTTACTATTTCTCGTTAAACATCTGCAGTAAGTTCTCACTACTTCCACTTTTCACTACTTTCTCACTACTTTCTCTCTATTTTTTCTCTCTATTTTTTCCCTCTATTTTTTTCACTATTTTTTTCACTTTTTCACACAATTACTTATTCCCAGCAGATAAAAGGTTCTCAAACATGAGTGTTATCACTTAGCACTTTGCACCTATTCTATAGAGAATTGATTTATTTGTTTATAAAGGAAGGAAATGCGTATTCATACACTCCCGTGGGTTTCGGGTAGTGTGGGACTAACGTATAGTCTACCCGCTAAAACCTCCGTTTTGTATTTTTATTTTCCTGTTGTGCGTGATTATTGAGAGATTGCCATTTACTATGTCTCTAGGGAACTTCGGAGAGCTCGACAATAGAAAACGGCAAAAAAATAAAGATTTGCCTTCAGTTACAACAACTTAATAAAACAATTGTCTTAGATCCATAGCAATAGATTTTAATGAGAATCTTTTCTATCGCCTTGTGATTTTTGACGTTGACGCACGCCAACATTCGATACGATAATTCGGAGCTGCCCGCGCAGGATTTTTAGTTATTTCGCTTACACAATTTAGAAATTAATTACTGTTCGTAATTAGATAACAATAAAAAGATGCGGATGAATAAATCAGCTAAGTTACACATATGAAAGAGAAAGGCTAATCAACGAGAAAATGTCATTTGATGAGTATCGTTAGTATAAATGTCTTTGATTATACGGAAGACCGGAAAACTGCAAGTTGTTATATCGGATTTTCTCTTGCATGAAAAATAAATTTTAAAATTGGCGCGTTGCATGAAATTGAAAAATAGTTATCTTTTGCACATTAAATTCTTGCAAAGTTTTCAGCACACAAACACAAATCAATGCATTTCAAGGACAAATCACTCAATAAAAACATTTCGCAATCTCTTTGTAGAACTGGTGGCTCATGATGCCGTCCGAAAAAGAACCAGTTCGTTTAGTCGGTCTCGCACTGTCTATCACTGTGGTCACTTGGTCACTTGGTCACTTGGTCACTAATGAGACCATTCGTCTCAATAGTTGGTCTCTTATATAAGTTCTCCCATAGTTTCACATAGTGATCTTACTGGTCTCTCTAGTTAGTCACTATAGTTGTCTCACAAGTAGTCTCACATAGTTAATATATTAGTCTCAGATAGTAGTAAAGTGGTCTTACTGGACATAGTGGTCTTACTGAACACAGCAAACATTGTAACCACGAGCAATACAACTTTCTGCCTCTCGTATCTTGAATAATCTAGTTAATTATGGAAAATATAAAAAGAAATGGACGACCTCGGTGAGGGTCGAACTCACGATCTTAAGATTAACAGTCTTACGCCTTAGCCAACTTGGCCACGAAGTCCCAAATTCTTGAGAGAGCTGGTTCCAATAACTTTGATTATTGACAAACTCATACAATCGTTTGCGATAGTGCACTTGTCAAGTTTAACAATACGAAGAAGATTATCACTATACTTGTATAAAGATGACACGCTTTTCAAAGAGATTTACCATAAAAAAAAAATAACAAATGACGAATGTGAAACGAGTTACCGTGTGTGAGTAAGGGAGTAGGGTGGTGAGGGAGTACGTGATGGAGGAGTTGAAAAGGTAAGATCTTTGACGAAACACGAAGTGTAGACATAGTGTATACAGTAGATAGAGTATGCATACAGTGAAAAAAATTCACAAGTCATTCGAGGTATGCGGTTTAAGTATATGAGTCCAGGTATCAATTCACTCTAAGATATGAGTCTCCAGGTATAACCTCAAATTGAGCAACATAAGCGAGTGTATGTGAAATATCATATATGGAAACATGTACTCTTAAATGGGAATCACTAAATCTCATGTTATAAACAGTATACGATTATAAACATTCAAAAAAGCTAGTCTATTTGCCAATACTAAAAGTGCTGGTTATTCAAGTTCTACAATCTAGTTTTGTAACTTTCATTGTATCAATTTCTCAAATTTCACAAAATTTCACAAAAATCAACAAAAAATTAATCAATGTACTGATGATAATATTGAGGAGCGAGTGATGAGAGTGAGAATGAGAGTAGTGAGCATCGAGGGAGTGGATGAACAGTGTGTAGTGCGGAGTGTGTAGTGCGGAGTGTGTAGTGCGGAGTGCGGAGTGAAGAGTGATGAGCGTGTAGTGAGCACCGAATGAGCCATGAGCAACCTGCTCTACAGTCAGTCAGTCAGTCAGTCAGCCAGTCAGTCAACCACTCGGCCACTCACTAGTTTCACTCACTCGCACTACTTGCGACTCACACCTACTCTACAGATCAGAACATATATTATAAATTAGAAAATTTGGGTGCAAAATTATGCGCGCAAATGGGTGCAAATTTTTTCTTATGTTAAACACTCTCATACAATTCAGGAAAAGTTTCACGTAATAGCCCATGAAATTCTATCCAAGTTGGAATTAACTCTGGATATAAACCCAAATTTTCTTCATCAATTTCTTCGATCAAAGAATACATTTTCTTTGTCAATTTAACAATCGATTTAATTCTATTTTCAAAAGTTTCAGTATCTTGTTTTGAAGCCTTTGGTGAAAGCTTTTTAGATAATTGTAGTTTTAAATTTTGAATAATTTTGTTTAGAATTTCAAATTGATTTTCAATAAGAATGTTTTTAAAGTCTTGTTGATGATTATTAATTACGTTAATTAAATCAATACATGATAAAATCACAATATCAATTTGATCATCTACTAAGCCGTGGATAACAATATTGAATACAATTTGAGATAATTCAACCGAATTCTTTTGTAAGATTATTGAATCCAAAGATCCAATAGCATAAAGAAACTCATAACTTAACTTACGAATTTCCAATCCTTCATCAATTACAAATTTATAAGGACCCATTGGAATGATACTTTTGAACAGAGGTTCTGGAATCAATTGGTTGTAAACCATTGGAAGGATTTTTTGAGTCAAATCTGGTAATAAAATATCTGGTTTATTATGTAAACATGTTAATAAGTTACCAATGATGATTTGTTTCAAGTCGATATTCAAGATATTTAACGATTCAATCGATTCAAAAATGAGTTTGTTCAACACATGGGAGTGATTGTCATCCAATTGACTAATCAACCGTTTAATCAATACATTGGTTGTATAGATGATTGAGAGGTTGTTTTGATGGGTGATCTGGTCAACATACTCGATTTTGATCAATACAATCTCACCCAAAAGATCGCCTACATTTCTTAATTCTCCACAAATAGAATGTACGAATTCCATTTGATCAACCACCTTCCAAAGAACGATCCAAATCAGATCCAATTGTGACTCATCAACGTTCGATAAACAACCACCAAGAGACTTCAACAAGTAGTTTCTTGATTTAAGTTCTGGATCTTGATAAGATTCCAATAAAATATTCAAATTTGAGTCAATTGAACCCCGAACAATCGAACCAATGAGCGTTGAAATCGAATTCTTGATATTTTCATCGATATTTTCATGATTTAATAAGGTTATTAAATCTTTTATGTTGATATTTAAATTAGTTTCTTCAGCTACGTAACCCAAAAATTGGATATTGAAAAGCGACAAATTGTTCAATAAATCATTTTCGATTTCTTGCACTATCATTAGATGATTTTCAACCGCAATTATCGCAAGAACTTTGATACTTGGGTTGAAATTCAAATCAAGTGATGAATTACAAAGGGTATAAAGCGAAGGCTGTTGACGAACCAATTTGCGCAACAACTTGAAGAAAGATTGGTCGGTGGTGTGGATTTTCTGTTGGGTGAGAACCTGTATGATTGCATTGAGTAAAGTGTCACCAAAAGTGAGAATAAAGTCATTGTTCGCGAGCAAGGCCAAAATGTCAAAGATCACAGACAAGTTTGGGTCGGTTGAGGTTGTTAAAGATTGAATCAATGAGGTGACACCTTCTATATTGATCTCAACCCCATAGTAGAGAATCAACAACTTGATCAAGCTCAAGCTGGTCAATTGAATTGTCTCGTCACGAATGTTCAACAACTTGTCGATCAACTGGTCAAGATCAATCATGGTGAAGATCCGGCTCCTACTACTTGCCAACCCCATCAACACTTCCAACACCGTTTTGATGGTGATTTCAGACGTCAAGCCCTTTTGAAGCGTGATTGAAATCCTTAAAACATCACCAAATCCGTTCCGAAGTAAATTCCCTAAACAAATTATCGAAAGTTGTAGAATATCGGTAGAATAAAACTTGAAATTATCGATTTTTTCAATCAATTTTTCAGTAATTTGATTTGATTGAACTTCAGTGATTGAAAGATTCGATTGTAAAAGTAAATTCAAAACTTTGATACTCTCAATGACAACACTAAACGATTTGTCATTGATAGAATTGATTAGATCGGATGTTATGTAATCTACAATGGTGATTGGGAGGTTTACTTGTGCCAGATTCTCCAATACGTTCTTATAAAAAGAACTGATTCCCGTGATATTTAAAAGCTTTAATTTATCAAAAGTGGCCAATATTAAGGTTGGATTTTTGTTATTCAAGCTTTCAAGTAACTTTAGAATACGAGAAAATTGGTCTGATTTTGACAGAACCAGCATGCAATCAAGAATCGTTGATTCAAGGGTCTGATAGCCGTGGTTGTCAGGTGACGAGTCGATGATCAAGATGAGTGTTTTGATGACTTCATTTGAAACCAATTTGTTGGGGTCTTGAAGTGGGAGTGAATCAAAGATCGAGCTCACTTGGTTGATCTCACTGGGAAATCTCGTCAAGTATGACCGAACCATGATCACCGACTTGTGTCTGATCTTCCAGGACCCGTCGTCATCTTCTTCCTCGTCCTCCTCATCACTGAACTCGATCCCATCCTCATCCAGGTCCATCTCTTCACCCTGACTGGCCATGGGATTGAAAGTGATGTACTTTTCGATTGTCTTGAACAAGTCCTGTTGATACTGTTCAATCACGTTCTTTGAGTTGATCATGTCGTTCAACACAATCAAACAATTCTCACGTGTTAAATTCTCTTCAATTAGTTTGTCATAATCAAGATCTTCACTTACACTTTCACCAGCCAATTGCGTTGAAATATCGGTATAAATCTGGTCAAGAAGCTCGTGACGGACTTGATGTTCTGATTCAAAGATAATAGAGTAGAATTTGTACTTGATGGGGATCGAATCACCAGTGATGATCTCACCCATACACTGATTCAAAAGATCCTCGGAGATGTGATTCAAGAGTAATTCAAATCCAGTCAATGATCTTTTACTGATGATTCCAGACTCCTTAAACGAGATTTCAACCATCATATTACATAATACACTTTGTTCGTTCACAGTTAGTATGTGGCCCAATTTCTTGATTAATTCAATCAAAATTTCAATCGAATCAAACGTGATTTCATTGGTGGTTAGTTTGGGTAGTAATTTGTCCAAAATCAATCTGCTTAATTTGTGGTTGAATTGGTGGGGAGAATTGAGGATACTTCGAAGCGCCATATTTGGAATTGAGGTGGTGAATCGCTTGACTTTTGAGTTACTGTTTTTGAATTTGGTGTGTTCGATGAGTACGAGTTCGTATAGTTTGTCGATCATTTTGACCGAGTCTTCATCGGAGAGACATTTGATTGTTGGTTCGAATGTTTTGACGGCTTGATTTTGAACTTCTGAGTCTGGATCTTGAAGTAGTTTGAAGAGGATGGGGATGAATGGGGAGATTGGGGAATTTGGGGTGGGTTCGTTGAGGGCGGTTACGTAGTTGCGGAAGTCTTGAAGGGCCATGAAACGGAGGTCGGGATCGACGTCACTGGCATTGTCTCGGATGGTTTTGAAGTTGTCGTACATGCTAACAAATGGCGATAGTGAATGAGTTGAAGTTGAGATTTGAAAAACGAGCGAGCGCTAGCGAGTGAGTGAAATTAGGGAGAAAAAAACGAACGAGTGCTAAAAAAACGAACGAGCGCTAGCGAGTGAGTGAAATTAGGGAGAAAAAAACGAACGAGTGCTAAAAAAACGAACGAGCGCTAGCGAGTGAGTGAAAATAGGCTGAAGTCAGAACGAGTGAGCGCTAGCGAATGAGTTCGAGAGTTGAAGGGAGAAACAGAGAACGAGCAAGTAAAAAGAGAACGAGTGAGTCCGAACAAGAGAAAAGCGATTAGTGAGCACAGCGAGTCAGCTCGAGAGCTACCGCGACACAACGAGATACGGAAAAATACATATTTCCGCTGCGACCTACAACCCATCATCCCCAACTACAAAACCATTTGCATCAATAACTGTACTATACACTATGCTACTATCTAGTCTCACTTCTTCTGCTTCTTCTCTTTCTTTGACTTTTTATCTTTCTTTGACTTTTTCTTCTTGGGACCGTCGTCCAGCGAGAGCTGTCTTTTTTCAGTCTCAACAACTTCTATTTCTTCGTAGAGTATGTTGTCTTTTTCTTCGGCTTCTTCTTCTTCTACCTTTTCTTCCTCTACCTTTTCTTCCTCTTCCTCTACTTTTTCTTCCTCTTCCTCTACTTTTTCTTCCTCCTCCTCCTCTGGAACTCCCTTAACCTGCACCTTCTCATCTGTCAACGCATATACAAGATCTCTACATCTAACTGCAAAATCGTAATCTGGCTCTTCAGCTTCCTCCTTCTCCTCCTTCTCCTCCTTCTCCTCCTCCTTCTTCTCCTCTCCCCTTAACTTCCTCTCTAACTCCTCTTCAATCTTGGTCTCTGCAATGTCTGCCAATTCATTCCACCTCTTAATCACATTCTTCCACGACTCAACCATCCGATCTCTACTGGTCCCCTTCATGCCCTCCAAATAAACAACCAATGCCGATTCATACTTTCCAGGAATCTCTCTAATATTCTTTAAGATCCAGTTTTGCTTTTGTTTCAGAAATTTCCAGTTTTCTCGATCGGTTTCAAATTGTACCAAATATGTTAATTGATCCTTTTCTGGAGGCGGACCTCTTTCAGATTTCGGAACTTTAACTCTTTTGGGTGCTTTTTTTATACTTTGTTTAGAGTTTGCATCTTTTAACCGTTCATTTTGCTTATTGATTTTTTTGATTTGTTTATTTGTGACCGTGGCTCCTGCTAAATGTGTTGTTAATGAGAGTGGGTCTTCTTCTAACGTCTCCTTGACCTTAAGGCCGATCTTTTTCCAGGCTGGGACGTGTGACATGAGTGATTAGGTCTTTAAAAATCCATCTCCTTTTTAATTTTTCTTTGCAGCAATTTTTTTAAGTTTATAAAATCCGGGTAAATATTTATTGAAAAATTTAACTATAAATAAGATGCGATATGTCTAAATTTTATATATCTTTTCAGTATCATTAGTTTAGTTAATAAATGTCATAATAAACTCGATTGTATGATTGCGGATGTTGTTGTGAAAGAGCCTCGGCTCTTGTCATGACTTTGAGTAGTCTTTCAATGATTATTTGAACCACACGTCTAGCTAGAGTGAGAAATACATGGTTTGAGTCCGTCATGAGATATTACTTGTGATGGATATAGAGATTGTATACATTGTAGATATAGAGAATGAGTGTAGTCTAAGGGGGGACTGAGCTCAGTAGGCAGTCAGTCAGTGAGTTAGCGAGCCGGCCAGTTAGGCAGCCAGTCAGTCAGTGAGTTAGCGAGCCGGGCAGTTAGTCAGCCAGTCAGCCAGCCAGTCAGTCAGTGAGTTAGCGAGTCAGCCAGTGAGTCAGTGAGACAGTCAGTGAGACAGTCAATCCTCACTCACTCGCTTCACTCGTTCGTTCGTCATTCGCAAGCGCATTCTCAACCAACCTCTTATACCCCCCGATCGCCTCAATCAAATCCGCATTCTCCACATACTCATGATCCGAATGCGCCACGTGAATCGACCCCGGTCCATATAAATACCTCCGCTTTATCCCCTCAACCGTCAAGTTCGGAACGTCTGTTCCATACGCCAAAACCACCGCTTCAAACCCCTCAACCTCATAGTCCAAATAAACCTCCGAATTATACGAGTCAATTCTCAAATTCAAATACTCCACATCAACGGTTTTACGAACAAGCTGATCAATTTCTTCGATATTTGAAGCAACCCGGATATATATAAGGGCACTCGCATGTGCAGGCACAACATTCAAAGCTTCACCCGCTTCAATTAATCCGAGATTAATAGTTGAAGGCCCCAATAACTCCGATGCCGGCCATTCAACTTGGAGCAAATCGTTTAAAACTGGCACCAAAATCTCGGATGCTGAGCGTCCTAAATCTGGATACCCACTGTGAGCTGCCTTACCAATTGCCGTTAAATTGAATACGTAATTCCCCTTATGTCCTACACCCAATTTAAGTTCGGTTGGTTCACCAAAGATGACAGTATCCCACTTTGTATTTAGAGTGTCTGAGACATGCTTCATACCGGGCCCACTAATCTCTTCACCAACAACGTAAAGTAAAGAGACATCGCCGTGAGAGATTTGTTCGGATTCAAGTAAACTTAAAAATGCTCCGATTTGTGTTGCAACACTTGCTTTGGCGTCACATGACCCTCTTCCATAGATTTTGGTGCCGTCAATTGAATAATTGAAAAAGGGCGGTACCGTATCTATATGACTCGTTAATAAGACTTTTGTATCTCTTTGGTCCCCTTGGTAAGCGTAGACATTGTACCTCGTTTCGAACTCGTCTTCCATCTTGTTCAACTCGACGGTGAGCCCAAACAGCTCCAAGTATTCTTTGATGAACACGGAGACTTGATGTTCATGGTTGGATACCGAGTCAATGCTGATGAGATCACGGTGGAGTGAGAGGAGCGAATAGTTTCCGACGGTGTAGTCTTGTAGAGGGGAGTCGACTTGTTGGGGGGAGTGCAAGACGACTTGTGGGGGAAGAAGAGCGGTGGCGTGTGTGAGTAGTGTGATGAGTGGAAGGAATCTCATTGTGTTGACGAGGGTGAGTTGGGAATGAATGGCGAGGAGAAAAATAGAGATATGGAGACGAGCGAGCGATAGCGAGAAAATAGAACGTAGAACGAGCGATCGATAGCGAGTGAGTTCGAAAATAGGGAGGGATATAAAAATAGAACGAGCGATAACGAGTTTGAGAGAGAAAAGATAACAGAATAGAACGAGCGATAGCGAGAACTCAAAATAGCGAGAGAGATAGATAAATAGAGAACAGAACGAACGAGCGATCGCCAGAGCTCGATAGACAGTGAGAAGTAAGAGAGATGGACGCAGCAGCGAGCGGCTTGATAGGAGAATATAGAAGTTCGAATGGGAGGGAAGGGAGAAAACGAGAACACGCAGAAATACAGCCACTGAGCACATCTAACACTGGGTGCGGCGCCAGAAAAATAGCGAGAAAACAGCGTACATTCACTAAATACACAACCTATACACGGATCAGCTTTCAGTTTCTTTCCTTTGCTCTCTCTCTGATTTCCAAGCTTCAAACTTGTCGTTCAAATCTTTTGCAATCTCGTTTGCCGTCTCTTCTTTATTTGAAGAGGTGGACATTTTATAGAGCATTTGCAGGATGTAGCTGAAACACGAGGTGATGAACTCGTCAACCTTTGGGTCGTCGCCTTGTGGGTTGAGCACCAGCCTCGTGAGCGTCATTAAGAGCTGTTGTTCGCCGACCAGAGGCACTTCATTGGCGGGGTTTTCGTTTTGAGTCATTGTAGTGGTAGAAATTTATTGTCAGTAGTGAAAAATTTAGACATGATTACTGGTATGGACACACAAATTATTTCTGAAGGGAGAAGTGTATTGGAAGTGAAGAGTAGGGGACTAGAGGGTAAAGAGTAGCAGCAGAGGAGTTGTAGGATGTGTTGGTTTTACTGATTGTTTATTACTATACGATTAGTAGTTGTCATAGTTGGAGTTACCGGAGTTGCCATAGTTGGAGTTGTCACCGGAGTTACCGGAGTTGCCATAGTTGGAGTTGTCACCGGAGTTACCGGAGTTGCCATAGTTGGAGTTGTCGCCGGAGTTACCATAGTTGGAGTTGTCGCCGGAGTTACCGTAGTTGGAGTTGTCGCCGGAGTTACCGGAGTTGCCGGAGTTACCGTAGTTAGAGTTGTCGCCGGAGTTACCGGAGTTGCTGGAGTTACCATAGTTAGAGTTATCGTTGTTACCGTAGCTGTTGTTGTTACCAGAATTGTTATTACCAGAATTGCTGTTGCTGTTGCCCCTGAAACTGTTCATCAAGTCACCGCCCAAACTTTCCTTTTGCTGGTTAGACATACCTTGAAAGTTTTGGTAACCCTGTTCCAAGTTTTGCTCGATGTTACCTTGGGATGGGTCAACACCCAATTTGTTCTTAACGATATTGTTGAAAGCGTCCATTATGAATTTGCTAGCCTTTCACATTCACGAGAATTTCACATTCTTTATATACCCCTCGTTTGCAGTTCATGAACGTGGCATCTTTCTCCTCTTGTAGATTTAGTGTAATTTGAAATTCATTGATAATTGACGAAATGTCTGATAGAAGAACAATGCATAAATCTGACAAAATTAATTTAAATGCAAATAGCGACATGATATTTTCAGTTAATCCGAAATAATAAACCAAAATTTGGTAACTAATTGAAATAAATTACAGTGTCTGCAGAAATCTATTTGAACGCAGACATTTAAAAATTTTACAGCCCGATGAAAACAGTAGTTATTTCCGATTGGGACGAGACGTTAACAAAGTACGATACAATAGGGCAAGTTGCCGACGCAGCGTACAAATGTAAACCACAATTTGAGCCGAAATTTGACCATTTTGTTCGGATATATACCGATGCTTATGCCAAATATCAGAAACAGACGAAGCCACGTCACTCATTAGAAGACGAACTCGAGTTTCAGCGCGGCATGCACGCGGTGGAAATGAGTTCGATTGAGGCGATAGAACACATGCGACTTTTCGAATCGATGCACGAAGATGACTTTAAACATGTTGGACTGCAGGTGGAGTTACGTATAGGGGCAGCTGAATTTTTAAATAAATGTCAGAAATCCGACATTAAGACCGTGATTTTGTCTGTTAATTGGACCTCGATTCCAATGCGCGAATGTTTGAGAATACACGGAGTGTGTGTGGACGAGGTTAAGACAAATGAGTTTGAGTTTGTGGGCGGTGTGACCACGGGCCGCTGGTTGAAAGATGGTATCCGGACCGCTATAGATAAGCAGCGCGAGATACGCAAACACAAGAGCTCGGCCCGAGTCATTTATGTCGGCGACAGTCTGACGGATTTGCTTGCATTAGTGGAGGCTGATGTGGGGATCGTAATGTCTGGATCTCGCGTAGTTTTACAACTCCAAAATCTCGGATATACTCTCAAGCGGTTGGGCGATTTGCCATTGACCGGATTATATGTTGGAGACTGGTACGATATCAACGCTGCTATTGATCATATTGTATAGATTACATAATACTACATTTGCTTACTCATTACTCTTTATTAACATAACTCTTAGATATCACCTGCGCCAGTTGTTGAGGGGGGGAGCGTACAGCTGTTGATAGTGCGACACACCGCCCTGCATTGGGACGTATTGGCCGTATGAATAGCCCGGTGGAGGGCCTGGGGGCGGTGGGCCTTGAGGAGGGCCTTGTGGTGGGGCGCCTGGATAGTGGTTATTCAACATTTGTTGGTGTGTAGCAGGCGACCGGTTCGAATCGGGGCCATGCGGCGGCATTTGTTGGGCGTGCGGTGGTACACCTGGAGGCGGAGGGCCTTGGTAAAAGTACGGAGGCTGCAGATGTCCGTTTGCCCAAACCTGTTGAGGAGGAGGGGGCAATTGCGGGGGCAACTGTGGAGCCATTGGTTGTGTACCAGGGGTTCCTGGCTGTCTCGGAGACTTTTGTTCTTTGTAGGGTTGTGGGATTGGGTAGAGGCGTTGTTGTGGGGTTTGGTGGGGGAAGTGTGCGGGGGCTTGTTGGGGAGTGTGTTGTTGGATGACACGCACAGGGCCGTGTTGTGTGGTTGTAGGTTGCACGGGCGCGGCCTGTGCGGCCTGTGCGGCGTGCTGTTGCTGTTGCTGCTGCTGCTGCTGTGCCGCCTGTTGAATGTGTGGGCCCTGGATGCACGCGATTCTCTCTGAAGGCAAAAGCGCCACCAAGTCACGAAGCAAGAAACTTGGAACATCAGGAGGATCTCTCAACGCCGGAACCGGACCTTCCTTTTTGGAAGCCCGTGCCAACGAGTCTGCACGCTCTTCAAAAAACGCCGCATTCTTCAAATCTCCCATCACTTTGAAACATGCAGCAGAACGTGCACATGCATCCGAAGCATCCATCAATTGGTCGTCACAGCGCTCATAAACGCAAGATAATCCGTCCCATGCAGTGGCGGTGCCAGGGCTTCCTTCATCGATTTGAAGACGAAGTGCTTGAGAATAAGCAGCAAGTGCATCCGACAATTGTTTAAGTTCCAAGTAAAGTTTCCCCACCGCAAGCCAAGTGATTGGCGAGTTTGAAGCACGGCGAAGAGCAACCTGATATGAGTCATATGCAAGACGTGGTTGGTCAACAAGTGAATAGGCCTTTCCCAAAAGGTACCATGGAAGAAAATCTCCGTCTGAAGTTGTTCCATTTACATGATGTACACCCCCAGATAATTCAATATCTTTTTCCTTTTCTAAATCAACAATTTTTCCGAGTAAATGTACTGTATGTTCGGCATTAAATCGGTCATTTTGTAATAATAATAAATATGCATGAGTCATCAAAATACGGGGTGAATTTCCCACCGCCACTTCTGCAGACTCACAAGTTTGGATTGCAGCCGGAATATCGTTTGCCCGTTCTTTTGCCGTCAGAAGTGCACACCAAAGCGCCACATGTTCATCGATTCGAGACAACGGCGGAGGGGGTAACAGTAGGGTGGCCGTCAATTCTGCAATCAGCATCTCAATATTCCCGTCAGCAGCAGCAATTGCAGCCAACTCGGCGTGAGCGGCACGTGCCGTCTCGATGTCAGACTGCAGAAATCGGCTCAACAGATCGGGTAAAATTGAAAGACAGTGTGTTAAATTTGAAGCCGCATGTGCACGTGCACCCGTGCGAATTAAAGTTTGCGCCGAAAGTAACCATAAAGAGGCGTCACGTGACAGAAGTTCAATTGCAGTTTGAATCAGCTGATGAGCCTGGTCATTAAGGCCCATCAATAAATAACAGTCGGCCAATTCCTTAAATACTTGGGAATCCTTAAGGAGTTCCGGGTAGCGCTCGAGGCACGTGTTGAGTCGTTCAATCGATGCTTGAGATCCGACCGTTTCATTGAGTGCAATGTCGTTGAGTCGAAGCAGGTGACTTAACCCGCAAATCGCCTTAACATTGGCCGGGTCATGTGCCACTGCGCTTTCAAAGCTCTTGATTGCAGTTACTGTCAATCCCAAGGTATTGGCGCACGTGCCGCAGGCAACCCAAGTTTCTGCCGCCGCCAATGCGTAGCTTCTGCCGGCGTCACCCCCCGTCGAAATGTGCGGGCGTTTGGCCGCGGGCGACCCCGAGTGTTGGTGTCTTTTAACCATCTTATATTTATCACGTGTATTTACTCTGTTACCAGGATTTATTAACCGTGATTCACGTTATGGTTGGTGGAAAGAAAGTGAACAAGATTTATAAAAACAAGCAAAGGTGGAATTTGAAGTTGGGAATTGCGAGTTGTTTTTGTTTCAATAAAATTTTTTAAGTGTGATTTTTAATTATTTTTTTGAGATAATTTTTATGCATAATTATTTTGTTTTGTTTTGATATTTTTAAGAATATTTTCTATGCAATGCACGAGTTTCTTTTTTCGGGACACTTGTCAAATTGGTGGGTTTGTCAGATGGGTGGGTGGCGCGGGTTTCCGGCACGGAAGTACACAGAAGTCCATACACAGCTACACCCGAGTACACCTACACTCCCCCCTGCGGTGGACGTGTAGGTGGACGTGTAGGTGGGCATGCAATTTATGATGTGTGATTACACTTACTTGCGCAATGCGATTCGACGCAATGCGGGATAACGCATGCACAACCTTCTAATAAAATAAAAGTACTTTTTTTGTCGGTTTCGATCGTACTCACACATCCCTTTAGACCAGGTGTCAAGAGTCAACCTGTAAATATTGACAAATTGCACTTTTTATGTAAACGCTCTTCACTGCCTCATGCATATTTATTAGATCTTCGAGTGCAGATCAGCCAATCACGACGTGTTATTTCATTCTCGTATGTACTAAGCTTCGACTGCATTTTTTTTTTGACTCGGGTTTACCTCCTCCAACAAATTCCGTTAACGACGGAGCGGGGCCGGTCGTCTAAAACATCCATACCGCAACACAAACAACTCTAGTTTCATAATTTATTCGCCCCTCTTAAACGTACGTTGTCATGCATAACTACTTTGCACGTCGTGCGTCTAGTTGATCTACGCATTTGTTCTTTATCTATTAACGTTACTTAATAACCTGAACACTTATTCAAGCCAGTCTAGACTAGTTTGAAAGCGGTGATTCAAATAGCAACTACTACCAAAGAAATCAAAAAAATCGTAAAGACAGCAAATCAAGCGTAATTTAACTTTATTTTTTTTTTGCCGGTCTTTTAGCCCGTGCTGCATAACAAGGCGCATTGCATGGCGCATGAATTTTACTTTTGTCGTATATATACGCGCTGCTACACATGTACCTGATCCATTGCTTACAAACTACACTAATGTTTGCCCCGCACTCGTCAATCCCCGCCAATTACACCACACCAATAAATCCTATATAATAATTAAAGCCAAGAAGATGGTTAGAAAAGGTTCTTATTGCATCGTCTGCCTAACAATAGATTATCTTGCTCATGCATGTCCTGCAAATTGCCTTACATCTTGCATACGCAACGAAACTATCGCGCATTACACTTTAAATCGTCTCTTGCTATTACCCAGTAGCAATCATTGAATGCCTAAATCGCTTCAACTTTCATATTTCGTAATCCATTACTACTTTGGATAATTCCGGGTATTTTTAACTTTAATAAGGATATTTTATTAGGATTATTTTATTGGGAAATGCACGAATTCTCGACCGATTTCTTTTCTTTTTTTATTTTTTCACAATTTAAAAACAATTAAATGCACCATATTATTTTTTATTTAAACAATCCTTTTTTATTTTTTTCTATTTACAGTACATAACGGCTCTGTCATGCACTAATTAATTATTTTTTTGTTTTCAATTCTCTTGCTAATAATTGTGTTTAAATTCTTTCCAACTTGAGTAAGTTAATTATTAACTTTGTGATTATTTTTTAATTGAACAAATCTGATATTTCGTTTTTAGTTGCTTCTATAATTTTGGTCGTGTCTCGTCAAATTCACGTGTGATTTTTTCAATCTCATCGATCTTTAAATTTATACTACAACCAAGAGAATGATTTCAAAGGCACTTGTACGGACATTCCGAAGGTTCAACGTTACAAGCTCCCTTCTTCATAATCTTCTTCCGACATGTCGTTCATGCGGTATCAAACTTCAAGATAAGGACCCGGCAAATCCCGGGTACTACACTAAATCTCAAGAAAAATTATCACTTTCGAATAAACCTCAAGATGTTGTTTTTAACAAATTCTATAAAAACATGAGTGTTGAAAATCAAAAACTCCTCTTAAATTTACCCGAGGATGAACCAAATGATTTAATTCAAAAACATATTAAATCTCTTAAATCTGGCTCTGATTACTCACACGAGCTTAAAAACCATAAACTCAAGCTTTTGGAGCCGTTCAAAGATCCGTCACAGGGCCAGATCGAATGTCAAAGGTGTAGAGACCTTCATTACCGGTCATCGTGGCTGAATAATAAGAAAAATCACACTACTCAAAATGAATTTGAAGCTACTTCTCTTGCAGACGTTGTTCGGAACCAAATTTCTCCATTTGGAAAGATTGTTTACGTAATCAACTATGTTGATTTTCCACTTTCTTTAAATTCCGAAATATTCAAATTAAGAGATTCAAAAGACATCAAATTCGTTGTTAATAAGTCCGATTTGGTATTTGAAAAGAATACTACTGCTCTTAAATATGGTGAACAGTTTATCCGTGATTACCTTTTCAGGAAATTCCGTGTTAAGCCTGAAAATGTGCTTGTTATAAGTAGTCTTCTTAATTGGAATATCGATAATCTTAACAACTTTATTGAAGATGGATCTTATCTTATAGGGAATGTCAATACTGGTAAATCTTCAATTTTAAAGGCACTCCTATATAATAAGGCCAAAAAGACAAAGACTTTTAAGGACAAGAGAGACCAACTAAAGCTTGAAAAAGAGCAGGATCAACGGATCAACAAGAAAGGACGGATCAGCGGATATCAAGAGAATAAGATATATAAGGAATTTGAAACTCTTTTTAAAGATAAAATCGGGCCCGGAGTGTCTTATATCCCCGGATATACCCGAGGGATTATCCCCGTAAACTTGGATAAGAAAACGGTTTATGATGTGGCTGGATTCATCAACTCGGTCGACCAATACAACTTCGACTACTATGCAATGGCACAAAACCTTCTGTCTTTCAAGCATATTAGTAAAGGTACTCGGATCTTTGATAAGGGCCGGTACGACTCGAAGTATGAAACCGCCAGGCAGAACAGAGTGATTTCTATCGGCGGGCTTCTCTACATTCAAATGCCCGAAAATTCAATGTATCAACTTCGGAACTGTATCAATCACGACATGGAAATATTCCGTGATTTCGACAGGGCAAAAGACGTGAGTTGTAATGTCAAAACGAAGTATTCAAATTTTTCAAGTCATTTCTTGATTCAACATACAGATCAACTGTTTGTTAACATGAACAGATTTCTTATTCCTCCTCACTATGGGACAATTGACTTGGTTGTACAGAACTTTGGTCATATCAATATTAAGCCTGTCGGGAGGAAAAATACCAATGCGCCGATCGTTGTATATGCCGTTCCAGGGTTGGAATTATTGATTAGACAGCCATTGACTGATTATATCGCGAAAACGTTTACTGGAAGAGATAACAAAGGAAACCCGTTGAGAAAGGAGAATATAGTTCCGAAAAGTACGTTTGGTCTTAAACGGTTCAATGATAAGACGCCGTTTTCTAGTCGGTTGATCCGGACGGTTCCAAACTTGGCGTCGGCAGAGAGTAGTGAGTGGATTGACGAGGATTTGAGGAGGATTAGCGAGTGGCTGCTGATGGCAAAGGGCAAGCAGATGGAATATACAAGGCAGACGGTGGTGGATGAGAGGAATTCGTATGATTATTGGGTGGAATAACCACAACGAGCGATGGCTCGTGTATAAACAAAAGTATAAAGTGTAAAGTATAGAATGTATATAGCAAACGAAGAGAAGAAACCCAACGGGACAACGAGCGATAGCTTGTGTATAGACAAGTATAAAGCGTAAAGTAGAGAGTGTAAATATTGAATGAAGAGCAGAAATGTGCAAGCGAGTTAGTCGAGAGAGGAGGCAGTAGTGAGAGTAATGCGAGAGACAGAATAACAGTCAGACATGTATGTAAAGGTTGAGGGGTTTTCGCAGCCAATCTAAACATTTTCACTGCAAATAGAGCGTGAAGACTAAACTTGTACATTCTAGACTCTAAACCAAGCGTGACACTAAAAGACAATCGTACGCCTAACCAAGCTGGTAAAAGATCCAAAAGAGTTTGTCAATTTCGAAAGAGTGAAGAGACGTAGAGAAAACAGAATGGAGAAGAGCGTCAAAAGAGACGACCACAGAAGACTCCAAAGCCCAATAGCCTCGTCGAGCCAACAGTGTTACGCTTGTTAATTTGCAATCGCATCTATTACCCACCGAAAGAAACTAAGTGCGGCCTTCGACAACATTCGGGCCAGTTCGAGTGGTACACCAAAGTCCGCTGAAAAGTGAGACAAAGGAAAATCCGAAGTAGATCGCTAAGTAGACGCTCTTAATTACTCTTGCTGCTTGACACTTCTGCAATACCAATTCTAATCCATATGATATTGTCAAAATAAGCCAATATTTAAAACAGCCATGCATTCTATGGACATGCAGGTGACAATACAGCATTCAGGTCACCTTCTAGACCTACTTACCAGACAATCAGAGCCTCCAAGCGACATCCCTGTGGATAAAAACGCGATTTTTTTTAAAATAAAATAGGACGTGAATGTTGCAACACAAAGGCCCAATTTGGTAATTTCCAAACAAATGTTGCATTAAAAAATATTTTAAATTTAAAAAACAACACGACTTTATAAACATACACACAAAACACAGGCCAAACAAAACAAATACCGATGCAACTATTGCCTCAACAACAAAGGAAAGCATAGCAACGACGTGAATAACAAAGACGTGAAGAAGACCACGAAGAAAGACCTGAAAAGCGTGAAGAAGACGTTTTTTTAAAAACAATCAACCCTACATAAAAAGAAAAGTTGGTTTCATATTAAAATTTTGATTTGCTCCGCATTATCTTTAAATAAACCCGATTTGCTATTAATTTGTTTATTTACATTTATCAAGCAAGATGTTACGAAGCCAAAGCATCTCAAACTTGAACGAGAGAAAGAGAACCGGAGTGTTTGGGTCGTTTAGAACGAGGAAAACGTCGATGAACGATCTTCATTCGAAGTTAATCAGTGAACCGCAAAGAAGACCTCTTTCCACAAGTGTTTCACTGATAAATCTTAACTCAAAAATCGATAGAAAAGAGCCTCCCATCTCTAGACATCGAGAAAATAAAGAGAACAAACATGTACATCCCAAAAGAACAAGTATAGACCCAATAGTAAGATCGAAACGATCTTCAGTATTATTCGAAACAAAACCCGCTTTTGAAGCCAATGAAATGCCCGAACTTACCGAGGATGCCTCATCGCCAGAAACAATAAATTCGGTCGATTCCCTTCTAGACCAGACTTCGATTCAATTCTACGACTTCGAAACAAGTAATGATTCAACTCTTGATGAGGTTACAGAAGAAACATTAACATATAACAAGCATAAATCAACGGTATCACTCGGATCGATTTCTTCAAGAACAGAATTCAATAGTTCAAAAGATTTGATTTTGGACCCCAAATTACCAATCATCGCCCGCAAACTGCTTGAGATTGAAAAGCTTGAAAGAAACAAGTTGGCCAGCTTGTTGAATGTGAAAGAGGAGGGGTTTAAGTCGTCGATATCACTATTGGGAAATGTGATGTTGGTCACCACCATCGAGCCAAGAGAGAGAAGACTTGATTTCGAGGACGAGGTGAATGAGTTGAACTATATGCGTGTGTTGATGGACGAGCCATATGAGAGTTTTGTGTGTGTGTAGTATTTATTTCTGGTTTGTATTATAATGTTAGAGCGAGCGAGCAAAGGAAGGGTGAGTGAGAGTAGAGACACTAGGGGCGAGCGAGCGAGCTCTTCCCAGAGCAGTACGAGTAGAACAGTACAAAGAGTCATCGAGAGTAGAACAATACAGAGAGTCATAATGAGAAAAAACAAGCATTCAAAGTTCTATTTATAGTACAGTTCGTGCGTCTCATTACACTCTGTGCCTTGCCTGCCGTTGGTTAACCCTTTGAACGTCTCCTCATCGTTTCAAACTGAAATGTGAATAAATAGTATAGAAAAAAATGCGATTTCTGTGGATCGAACACAGGACCTTCAGATTAACTGTGACTGAATATCTTCAGTCTGACGCTCTCCCAACTGAGCTAAAACCGCTTGTTGTATGAATGTCCATGTTTGTCCGGCTATAATACCGAAGCAGTCATAAAGCCTACTGCTTCGCTACTCTTCGCTACTCTTCGCTCGCTCGTTTGTCGTTGCCGTATGTGCTCCTTTTACAGTGACTCACGGTTTACTAGTTGAAGTATACAGAGAATTGACATCTATTGTAAACCCCCGGTGAATAGAGAGGTTGATACCGCCAGTAGTCTTATGCATGCTGGGGTAGATTACAGGTACAGGATCTCGGCTCTGGCAATCTGTCATCCACCGGATCGCCTTTTAGGTGAATTGCCGCAAATCTTTGTCGACGTGGTGTACAGTAGCGGCTCTCTAGAAAATACCAGATCTTGTTACTGAGCCCATACTAATACTCCCCCGAATCATCTGGATCAATCTTAAACACTTTGTCCGGGTTTAAAAGCCGCTTCGGATCAATTGACACCTTCAACTTCCTCATCAACGAAATTGCATCCTCGCCCAACTCCTCGACAAGAAAATTCCGCTTCGCATTCCCAACACCGTGCTCCCCTGTACAAGTGCCCTCATTCTCCAACCCGATCGTCACCATCTTTTTGATGATTTTCTCGCATTTCTTTTTATCCTCCTCTTTGTAGAACAAGTCCGCATGGAAGTTCCCGTCGGCTGCGTGGGCTAGTATGATTGAATGGAACCCAGAGCCTTTGATTAGCTCGTTGATTTCGCCCAATACTTTCGACATTCTACTCAAAGGAACAGCAATGTCGGTAACCCAGATCCGGCAGTCCGGATCGATCTCATTCCTTGCATACTCAACCATCGCATAAAAGGCGTTTTTACGTGCTGAGAATAGTTCTTCTTGTTCTTGTTGGTTCTGTGCAAGTATAAAGTTCGAGCAATTGTTATTAGAACACACCCGACGGAGTTCCTTCAAGTACTCATCAACTACGGTCTTATTCATGCCCCCGATCTTAAAGAAGATGGTTGGACATTCTAGCCATTCTCGAGTGTAGTATCCGCTGTAGTTAAGGCACGACATCATATCTGAGTCGAGCAACTCAACGGCCTCTGGCTGGATGCCCGCCCGGAAAAGCTCGGCCACCGTGTTTGTCGTATCCAAGGTCAGCCCGAACTGGCCAACGACAACGGTCTCGTACTTTGGCTTGACATGAAGCTTGACCGTTGCTTCGGTGATGATCCCCAACGTCCCCTCGCTTCCGATAAAGAGCCCCGTTAAGTTGTAGCCGGCACTTGACTTGCGCGGCCTCTTTTTGGTCTTGATGACGGTTCCATCGCTCAACACAACCGTTAAAGAGATCACATTCTGCACCATGGCACCGTATCTTGATGCGTTAATTCCAGAGGCATTTGTGTTGATCATCCCGGAGATAAGCCCGTTGGGACCCGAGTCAGTCCCAAGCATAAGTCCCGAAGGCTCCAATTCCTGGTTAAGTAACTGCCAATTGACCCCAGCTTGCACGACCGCGTCCAAATCGTCATGGTGCACTTCCAAGATCTTGTTCATTTTCGAAACATTCAACACAACCCCGTTTCGAGTCGAGAAGAAATGGCCTTCAAGAGCAGTGCCGCCGCCAAATGGAACTACAGGGACGTTGTGTTCGAACAAAACTTTCATCACTCTGGAAACCTGTTCTGTCGAGGTTGGATACAAGATATACCGAGGTTTTTCATGGGGCAAGGGTTCATGAGAAGTGAAATCGTTTCTGGTGTGGCCATCGAGTTCGGCTTTTGAATTGCGGACATGTTCAGCGCCTAATATCCCTCGGATCTCTTCAATAGCAAAGAGTAGCTCTTGGTTGGTACAGTACTTTGGAGGGCTGATCTGGTCGAGCCTTGTGATGGGACTCGCGGACAATTCCGGTCTACGTTTGCCGTACCGATAAGACGAGTAGCTGAGAATTCCGGCAGAGACCACACCACAAACTGTGCGAGTAATAGGCCGGGTTGTCAATAAGCGTCTGAACATGCCGATGGTGATAGTACGGAAGTGAAATGTGAGTACGTGAATACAGTAAAGTAGTGAGTAGTGAAATGTAAGCAAGTGGTACAGTAAAAGTAAGCAGTGAAATACCGACGGCAGTGAGAGGCAGCGGAAATACTAGAGTAGCAGAGTATCAGAATGTGTGTCAATTCATCATACTTTACACTGAATTTCCAGTACTGCGATATCGGAG
The DNA here is from genome assembly GCA_030582715.1 of Kodamaea sp. yHQL449. Taxonomy (NCBI): domain Eukaryota; kingdom Fungi; phylum Ascomycota; class Pichiomycetes; order Serinales; family Debaryomycetaceae; genus Kodamaea; species Kodamaea sp. yHQL449. The sequence goes on along the minus strand of JAJMGT010000020.1, from coordinate 141,959 downwards.
AAATTCTCAGTAAAATTGCGGTAGCGGAATTGTCAGTAATTTGATAAGGTCTCAGTATTTTGTGAAATTCCTCGCTATTGCGATAACGATAGCCAGAACACTCCTATTTTGACGAGCCAATTTTGAGTGATTTGACGAGCTGAAGTTAGTGCTGTACGGTATTTCCTGAATTGACTCATAAACCGACACCAATGTCTATACGAGCGGATCACCATGGGATGGTGTGATCGTCTGAAACGCACGTGAAATTTCGTCGATGCTATCAGAGACACAAAAACAATTTGACTCGTATCGTAGTATTGGATCTGTTTGTAACCCCGAAAACGGAGCACGTGAAATGTTGAATCGCTGCTTGTCAAACCGTGCGATCACTTGCAAATACACAGTAAAAACACTGTCCGTACTACCCTCATTACGCATATACTGTACACATACATTGCCAGTCATTGCCAGTCACTCTAGCTCACTGTAACTAACTGTAAGTCACTCTAACTCACTGAATACCCAATCTACACTCCTAATTACCCCTATGACTCAGTATCCCACGTGAATTGTCACAATATGTCGGTTGCTTTTGTGACATCTGCACGCACTGAAAAATTTATACCGATTGCGAAAATTAAAGCATTGCCGACGTGTTTTCTCGTTCCCCAATTGTATATAAAGCTGAAAAATCGCTCTGAAATTTATTTTAAACTCTTTATACATTAACAAAAATGGTTCAATCATCAATTTTAGGTTTCCCACGTATTGGTGGTCAAAGAGAATTAAAGAAAGTCACCGAAGCCTACTGGCAAGGTAAGGTCACTGTCGAAGAATTACTTGCAAAGGGTAAGGAATTGAGAGCTCACAATTGGAAGTTACAAAAGGATGCTGGTGTTGATATCATTCCTTCCAATGATTTCTCGTACTACGATCAAGTTTTGGACTTGTCGTTGTTGTTCAACGTTATTCCAGACAGATACACCAAGTTTGACTTGGCTCCTATCGACGTTTTGTTTGCTATGGGTAGAGGGTTACAAAGAAAGGCCACCGAAACCACTGCTGCTGTGGATGTCACTGCCTTGGAAATGGTCAAGTGGTTTGACTCGAACTACCATTACGTCAGACCAACCTTTTCCCACTCCACAGAATTCAAATTGAACACTGGTGCTTTAAAGCCTGTTGATGAATTTTTGGAAGCTAAGGAATTGGGTATTCAAACTAGACCTGTTATTTTAGGTCCTGTTTCTTACCTTTACTTGGGTAAGTCCGATAAGGATTCTTTGGACTTGGACCATACCGACTTATTGGACAAGGTTTTACCTGTTTACGTCGAGTTATTGAACAAGTTGAAGGAAGCCGGTGCTACCGACGTTCAAATCGATGAACCAGTCTTGGTTTTGGACTTGCCAGAAAAGATCCAAGCCCAATTCAAGGTTGCTTACGCTGCTTTGGCCGTTGAAACTTCTCCAAAGTTGACTTTAACCACTTATTTCGGTGATGTTAGACCAAACTTACAAGCCATTTCTGGATTGCCAGTTGCTGGTTACCATTTCGATTTCGTTAGAGTTCCTCAACAATTGGAAGAAGTTGCTTCAATTTTATCTGCCGAACAAGTGTTATCTGTTGGTATTGTTGATGGTAGAAACATTTGGAAAACAAACTTTTCAAAGGCTTCTGAATTTGTTAACAAGGCCATTGAAACCGTTGGTAAAGAAAGAGTAGTTGTTTCCACTTCTTCTTCTCTTTTACATACCCCAGTTGATTTGGAATTTGAACAAAAATTGGACCCTGTTATTAAGGATTGGTTTTCATTTGCTACTCAAAAATTACAAGAAGTTGTTATCATTGCAAAGAATGTTTCTGGTGAAGATGTTTCCGAACTTTTGGCTGCAAATTCCTCATCAATTAAGTCAAGAACTGAATCTTCAATCACCACCAATCCAAAGGTTCAAGAAAGATTGGCTACTATTAACGAATCTTTATCTACAAGAAAGGCTCCATTCCCAACTAGATTGACCGAACAAAAGGAAAAGTATAACTTACCATTGTTCCCAACAACTACCATTGGTTCATTCCCTCAAACAAAAGATATCAGAATTAATAGAAACAAATTTGTTAAGGGTACTATTACAGCTCAAGAATATGAAACATTTATTCAAAAAGAAATTGAAACTGTTGTTAGATTTCAAGAAGAAATTGGATTGGATGTTTTAGTTCATGGAGAACCAGAAAGAAATGATATGGTTCAATATTTTGGAGAACAATTGGATGGATTTGCCTTTACTACTAATGGTTGGGTTCAATCTTATGGTTCAAGATATGTTAGACCACCAGTTGTTGTTGGGGATGTTTCTAGACCAAAGGCTATGACTGTTAAGGAATCTGTTTATGCTCAATCGATCACCAAATCTCCAATGAAGGGGATGTTGACAGGTCCTGTTACTTGTTTAAGATGGTCTTTCCCAAGAGATGATGTTTCTGGGAAGGTTCAAGCTTTACAATTGGGGTTGGCCTTGAGAGATGAAGTCAATGATTTGGAAAAAGCAGGTATTACTGTGATTCAAGTTGATGAACCTGCCATTAGAGAAGGATTACCATTAAGAGCAGGTGCTGAAAGATCTGATTATTTGAATTGGGCTGCTCAATCTTTTAGAGTTGCTACTTCTGGTGTTGAAAACTCAACCCAAATTCATTCTCATTTCTGTTATTCTGATTTAGATCCAAATCATATTAAAGCTTTGGATGCAGATGTTGTTTCAATTGAATTTTCAAAGAAGGATGATCCAAATTATATTCAAGAATTCTCAAATTATCCAAACCATATTGGTTTAGGTTTATTTGATATCCATTCTCCAAGAATTCCTTCAAAGGAAGAATTTGTTTCAAGAGTTGAAGAAATTTTGAAAGTTTATCCAGCTGCTAACTTTTGGGTTAACCCAGATTGTGGTTTAAAGACCAGAGGTTGGACTGAAGTTCGTGAATCTTTAACTAATATGGTTAATGCTGCTAAGCATTTCCGTGAAGAGTATTCTTCTTAAGAAATTTGACGGCCCCGCTAGTTTGCATTTCAATTCGTTGTGGTTGATGCTGTATCGATTACATTTATTCAACATTAATGTAATTTTTTTTATCATTGTTTTTAATGACTTTACGTTTTTTTATATATGAGCATGGCTCAAGATTGGGGTTTAAAATGGGATTTCAACATTCGGATTAGTGAATATACTATTGTTAATAAGTGATGTAGCAATCGAGTTAGAGAGATGTGATGTAGCAATCGAGTTGGAGCGAAGCGACAACTCGATTTACAACGAGTGATTGGTGAGTTGGAGCGAAGCGACTCGACGTACAACGAGCGATAGCGAGTTGTGCTCGTGCTCAAGAATGACCGTACTACGCCTTGTCCAGCTATACACAGTGTAGTACGCCTTGTCCAGCCTATACTCAGTGTACTACGCCTTCTAGTCTGTACACATACTATGCCTTGTACCGGTATACACCAGTATACATGCCTTGTCCAGCTGTTTCATACACGGTTTACGTAACAACGTACTATGCATTGTACACAGTCTATGTCTATGTATTGTCCAGCTATACACAGTACTATCTGTATACTCACCACTCACGCACTCACGAACTCGTTTCACTCGTTCGTTTGTCCGTTCGCTCGTTGTTCGTCCGTTTCTTTGCACCCATAAACCCGGTAGCGCCGGTACCACTCTAACGCCAGAAAAAAACCAACCAACCAATTTGCCTTCATCCACCAACCACCCAATGTCAGACCATCAGATCCAACAGTTCATCAATGTCACCGGTGCCACCAGGTACTTGGCCGAGCAATACTTATCAAGAAACAATGACGACGTAAGCGATGCTATCGAAGATTTCTACGCCAACGATCATTCGTCAACGCAAACCAAACCAAAGCAAGCTTCTTCCAATAAAATGAGGACTTTCCGTGATTTAAACAACGAAGAAGAAGGCCTGGATGACGACAAAACAAACACCAACTTCTTCACTGGAGGTGAAAAATCAGCATTACAGGTTGAAGATCCAAATAAAAAAGACAAAAAGAAAGAGGCTTCACTCATTGATCAAATCTTCCAAAGAGCTAAGGAACAAATGAGTCAACCAGATGACCGTCCATCTGTTGGAGAAGATTCGCCTCCAAAGAGAAAATTTAAGGGCACGGGATTTAAATTAGGGGATGGAGTTGAACCTTCTGAAGAAATCCATGATCCAAATGGAATTCGTGAAGAAATTCCAAGTAAAGTTACACGTGAAATCACGTTTTGGAAACAAGGATTTACTGTTGGAGATGGTCCATTACATAGATATGATGATCCTGCCAATTCTTCAACTTTACTGGAATTAAATCAAGGTAGAGTTCCAGTCTCAATTTTGGGTGTAAATTATGGACAAGATGTTGATGTTTCAGTTTTTAGAAAAACTGAAGAGGATTATGTCCCACCAAAGAGAAAAGTTGACGGATTTCAAGGTTCAGGTCAAAGATTAGGATCTCCAGTTCCAGGTGAAATACAAGTAAAAGAATCAACCCCAATTCAAACTCAACCTAGAAAAGATCCTGTGGGAGAAGGAGATTCTTTGGTTCAAATTAGATTTGCAAATGGGAAGAGAACTGCTCATAAATTCAATTCAACGGATCCTATAAGTACGGTTTATTCATTTGTTGCTTCTCATGAATTGAATTCTCAGCCTTCAAGACAGTTTACTTTGAGCCACTCATTTCCAGTTAAACCTATTGATAACTCGGTTGATTTGACTGTGGCAGATGCTAACTTGAAGAATGCGGTCATTGTGCAAAGATGGGTATAGTAAGAATATTAATTGGATTTGACTATAATGTAGACAAACGAGCGAGAGCGATACACAACGAGCGAGAGCGATACACAACGAGCGAGAGCGAGTTGTGTGAGGAGCAATCGCACGTTGTGATGAACATCGCATTTTGTGAAATGGCGGAAGAACCAGTCACAATGAGCTCATCTTCTGCTAATATCGCAGCTCAGTAGTCTACCGAGAGCGTAGTTATTTTTCTGCAACTCGCATCTACCTACCGAGACCTCTCGCTATTTTTTCTACAACTCGCACTTATCTAGCGAAAGCTCTCGCTATTTTTTCTACAACTCGCACTTATCTACCGACAGCTCTCGCTATTTTTCTACAACTCGCTTAGTTACTAGCGCACTAGCGGACTCACTCTGCCGTCTTGAAAAAATATTTTGCATCATCACGTAACAGAACACTACATCACTGGCACTTATTTAATACCATTCATCCCATGATCTTCTTACTATAGAGACAGTGGCTCATTCCGATCAATTTCCCCTTATAGATATAGACATCCTTGTATAAAACCCCCTTGTACCATAGTTACCATCACCTGCATGATTCACATCTGAATCCCAAAAATGTTCAAAATAATACGACATATCCCTCGAAAACCCGTGCTAACTCCAACTCGGTACACTCGATATCTTTCGAATCAAGTCGATTCTGAGTTTTTTCATGGTAATCAGCCGTTGAACTTGAAAGACTTTGTTTCAGCCACCGATGACCAACAGCTTGAACTTAAAAAGCGACTCACAGAAAGACCTGCATTTGTAAACTCATATAAGCATTTGAAAGGGGTGAAAGTGGAGGAACCTCTCGATATGTCCCACTACTCGTTCGGGCCGTATGAGAACCTCAGGCATATCATCGATAACAATGAGAACATGGCACCGTCGATCGGATCGATTATCGAATATCTCGAGCCCGAGACCGGCCATATTGGGTACGGGGTAGTGATACGAGAATCTCGTGCTAGGTTCAATCCAAACTACAACAACTTGCTTGTGATGACAACCAATAATGAAACCATATCTGTTTCGCCTCATTTCATCAATTTCCATCTCCATAGAGTGTTGAATCCCGATTGGATTACATCAGTGACTCTCACTGAAGAGAAGTCAGATGACCTCCGAAACATATTGAATCAATTCTTGAGTAAAAGTGTCGAGTATAACCAAGTGCTCACCGACCAGTTTGAGATCATATACTCACAATATTCACAGCCTCATTCGATCAGAAACATTTCCTTGGTCCAAGTGATCGAGTCGTTGAAGTTTCCGCGTGAGATTTTGAACGATATAACGACGGGCTACTTGAACCAATCGAGTCTACTTCTTGCCCTTCATATCCAGTTTCTGAAATCTTCAAAGCTTTTAAATAGCTCGAGTATTTCCGCCCATAGATTGACCAATGTAGTGGGCAAGAGATGCTCGAATGAATTGATACATGGAACAGACTACTATGTCAACTCATTACAAAACTCAAACTCGATCGAACGTTTCTTGTCCACATGCAACAATCCAGCATCGCTAGCAACACTCAACGAGTTCATGACTCGTGTGTTGGCCGAACAAGAATCTTCACTTGCGAGAACACAGGCAGATTTGAAGTACTATTTCAATATATGGGAGGGGAAGCCGTTTAACTATATGTTGAGTGTCATGAAATTTGCAGTAGTTTATCCACATGATGATGTCATGTATGGATTATCCAAATTGGACATCTTTGGGTCGGTTATTTCCCCCATAAAAGTTTGGGAAGTACTTCAAACTCTCAAAGTGTACGAGGACTCTACAGACATCTTCTTCTCGTCCAATCTAGTTGGTAAAGCCAAATTCGACAAGTTGGCAGTATGTTCTACAAACGAAATCGAGCCCATCATCGATCATCAAAACATCGATAAACCTTCCGATTATTTCCTACACTTACGAGGTCAGAAAAAGTACTATAAAGACCATGTGATCTATGGTTTACTCGCCAACCAAAACCTCTCGAACATTGGCATATCATTGGAGAAAATCAACTCGAGAAAGTATCTATTCAACATCCATATTCCAGACATAATGACGAAAATCGCCCCCAACAGTGATTTATTCAGTTTCGGCTTATCAAACAAGTACAGTCTTATTCAATTGAAGAACTTGATCAAGAATCAAAGTATGAACCAGTTGTTTGGAGATGCGTTTTTGAACCAGTTCCAATTCAAAGATCAGAACGAACAGACCAGTCTAATCAAAGTGGGAGATGTTCCTTCATTCATCTCACAAGTGGCCGCGGCAAAAGTCAAGGATTCAACGTGTATGACTGTTAGTTTCACCTACAACACGTTTGATTCAAATCCGTTTGCAGATTTGGGCGATCATAACATCCATATTTCATTTGATTCACTTAAAACAGTCACGGTGAAAAACTTGACCCCGCAAGAATTGGAAGATGCATTACATGAGAAATCAACGCTTTCTTCTTTCAAGATCTTTAGTCGAAAGACAGATGAAGTGCCTGATCGAATAGATACAACAGATCGACACAACATCAACTTTATGAACAATATTCTTAGAACGTTCATGAAGGTAAGGAACATGAATGGAGCTTCTATCATTGATGGTGAGTCCAAACAACAATTGGACGCTACCAATGCCTCCAGGATTCTAGAACAATTGGACGCTACCAATGCTTCCAGGATTCTAGAAGATGACTTGGTAAAATCACGGTTTTTTACAAGTGAATTACATGTGTTTTTGGGTGAATTGGTATCCAAATTTTGTACTAGTCTTGATATCGAGGTGTTTAACACCTCACAATACTTATTAGAAGACTTGGGAGAGAACGATGAAGCGATGGTCTCTCATCACAATGCCATGCTTCCAAGCTACAAGGCTCACACTTTTGGAGATACTTTACTTGCCAAAGATACTTCTGGGTACGTATCTATTGTTGCTTATTTGATTGGGGCCAATTATCTTTCGAGACCAAACATCGACATTTTGAATGAAGATCTGACAAATGTCGGGATGGGGTTGAACAATGGGTTTGTAGATGTTTCCAACGTTTTTACGAGTTTAATCTCGATCTTGAACCAACTTCAGTTACTCAATTATACACAACTCCAATTCAATAATAAGTACTTGCATGAAACCGCCGACCGTGACCAGGTCCAATTGCTCAAGAGATTCGGGTATTTGAAGAGGTATGGGTATAACATGAATGGTCCACTCGATATAGACGTATTGAATAATCAAGTATCCAAAATATCGAATTCAAATAAGATATCCGAATTTTTGGGTGTTCGTCATAAACGGTTTTGGACTTTGAAAATGTTGGAACAGAAATTGATAAGTCAACGAGATCAAACAGAGATGTATAGGGCAAAATATGAGTGTATTGTCACACATAGTGGGTATAAAATACTCGACGAACATTTTGTGTATGCCTATTGTACACAGTTGGGAATTGAAGTGAATGTTTTGAGTACGGATGATATGACGATTGGAACGGTTATACTGTGCGATAAAGTGTTGCATGTTGATAGTGTTATGGGGGTATGTGTTTTTAAGCAGGAGGAGATTATATAGACAACACAGATATCATCACTGCGAGCGATAACGTCATCACTGCGAGCGATAACGTCATCACTGCGAGCGATAGCGAGTTGTGATGGTGAGTGTGTAATGAGACTTCGCGATAACGTCATCACTGCGAGCGATAGCGAGTTGTGATGGTGAGTGTGTAATGAGACTTCGCGATAGCGAGTTGTGATGGTGAGTGTGTAATGAGACTTCGCGATAGCGAGTTGTGATGGTGAGTGTGTAATGAGACTGCGCGATAGCGGCTTGTATTTATAGCGTGCAATCAGAACAAGCTAACGATGAGCAATGCGAATAGTTATACCTCCTGTATATGTAAAACTTGAACGTGAACTACGAAGGAGGTCACTGACGCTTGTATCTGTGCGAAGTGATCTGTGAAGGACGTTTATACTCTGTGCGAAGTGATCTACGAAGTCGATCTCTGGGATATACCTCAATGCTCCCTACAAAGTGGTCTATAAAGTTGATACCCACGATACTACACAGCTCGCTGTCGCTCGTTGTTATCGTTCGTCTAATTACGCAACAGCTCGGAACCAGAACAACGAGCGATAGCGAGTTGTTCTGGTTGTTCTGGTTGTTCTCGTTTATGGATGCGAAATTTTCTCGTGAAAATATCAAAATTTTTCACTCTGACTCACACAATCAACACAATCAACATGGTATGTACCACTTGTACCACCCTACCAGCCAATACTAACCAATAGACTCAAATCCAACCTTCTGTTGATGTTTTAAAAACGTTTGTCGAAGCACATTCTGATTCAAATGTTTTCCCCATCTTCAAGTATGTGGCCAATGATGAATTGACTGTTCATCAAGCTTACTTGAAATTAGCCCAACTCAACGATGAGAAGCGTGCGCCATCGTTTCTTTTCGAGAGTGCGGTCAAAGGGGACTCTGTGGATCGTTATTCGTTCATTGGTGTTGGACCTCGTAAGATCATCAAAACAGGTGATGATCATACAGTTTTCGGTCAAGATTTGACCAATGTTGATCCAATCACCATCTTAGAAAAGGAATTGGATCAATATAACCAAGCTGACTTACCTGGGTTACCCAAATTCAGTGGAGGTGCCATTGGTTATATTTCTTATGATTGTGTCAAGTATTTTGAACCAAAGACTCGTAAACCATTGAAAGATGTATTGAAAGTGCCGGAGGCTGTGTTGATGATGTATGACTTGGTTGTTGCATTTGATCATGTATATCAAAGATTTCAAATCATTAATAACGTTTTCATTTCAAATGTTGAAGAAACAGAATCAAAATTCAAGCAAGCAAAAGAAGAAATTGAAAAAGTCGAATTACAATTAAAAGCAAATGTATCATTACAAGATTTGAATCCTATTCAACCTCCAATCAAGCTTGATCAATCATTTACTTCGAACATTGGACAAGAAGGTTATGAAAATCATGTTTCAACTTTGAAAAAACATATCTTGAAAGGTGACATCATTCAAGCTGTTCCTTCACAAAGAGTTGCAAGACCAACTTCATTACATCCATTCAATATTTATCGTCATTTAAGAAAAGTCAATCCTTCTCCATATTTGTTTTATATTGATTTAATTGATTTTCAAATCATTGGTGCACTGCCTGAATTATTAGTAAAGGCTGATAATAAAGGTAAGATTGTTACACATCCAATTGCTGGAACAATCATGAGAGGTAAAACAAATGAAGAAGATGAAAGAAATGCAGAAATCTTAAGATCAAGTTTGAAAGATAGAGCTGAACATATTATGTTGGTTGATTTGGCACGTAATGATGTTAATAGAGTTTGTCAACCAAAAACAAATTCTGTTGATAGATTATTAACTATTGAAAGATTTTCACATGTGATGCATTTGGTTTCAGAAGTTAGTGGGATTTTAAGACCTGAAAAAACAAGATTTGATGCTTTTAGATCAATTTTCCCTGCTGGAACTGTAAGTGGTGCACCAAAAGTGAAAGCAATGGAATTAATTGGTGAATTAGAGAAGGAAAAAAGAGGTGTTTATGCCGGTGCAATTGGACATTGGGGGTATGATGGTAAAACAATGGATACTTGTATTGCTTTAAGAACAATGGTTTATAAGGATGGTACTGCTTATTTACAAGCAGGTGGTGGTATTGTTTTTGATAGTGATGAATATGATGAGTATATCGAAACGATGAACAAGATGAAGGCGAATAACAATACGATTGTTGAAGCTGAAAAGATCTGGGCTGAAAAGGTTGGCGAAGCCACAAAGTGATCAGCCATGAGTAGAGGTGTATAATGAATTGTACATAATGAGTGTGTATGAATCCTGAGTGTAAGTAATGAGTAGATCACTGAGTACGAAATGAGCAGAAAATACTTCACAAGTGTAATCTGTGTACTGAGTACTGAGTAGTTATGCAACTCGAGAGCTGCTACAAGTGGTGCGCATTCTGTGTTAACATGAAGTGGAGAATATACTCCAGAAATGGCCAGAAAGTGTTAACATGAAGGTTTTATGGAATTTTTTGCAATTTTCTTGAAAAATACAAGGCTTTGTGATAATTATTAAGAGATTTGAGGGGTCTGTTTTAGACTACTCAAAACAGCAGACACAATGGATATGTGTTAAGAGTTCTCCGCTTCGCATAAACGTCTGTGAAGTTTTCGGTTTTCTTGAACATTGTGAGGGTCGAATTAGGAAATTTGCAACCGTTGTGTGAAACATGCATATTTGCAACTTTATTGCATCAGAATAAATGAACTGCATTTATAGCAAGTAATAACTCTCTGACTGCGTATAGCAAGCAGAAGATGCTGTTAGCAAAAGTATTTAAACCCTGGGAATTTCCTATAATCAAATCTCTTCCTTTGCCCATCAACAAAACACAATGGCCGCTCAACAACAATCTTCTTCTCAAAAAATTCAAACTGCTTCCAAGGACAATGCCCGCAATAGTCCTTACGGATTTGTTCCTTATACCTGCACGATTGTTTAAGTACTATACGTTTGAAACTGCTGTAATGGTAACTGGTATTTAGCTATATACATGAAATAAATATAGGGATGTTTCTGAATTATGTAGATGTGCGAGAGGACAATTTTGGTTACAGAGATATTAAGAGGATCTGTGCACTTTGGAAGACGAATACGTGGTGAGTCGAAACCGTCTCGATGGAGTGCTCGACAGAACGGAATAGACAGATGTCTGAGTCGTTTATCAGAGTTATTGACACGCAATGAGCGTAAGCGAATTGCGTGTGGAGTTGACGGTGCTATGGTTGGTGCTGTGTGATAGAGTGGGTAATGAATGACATAGAGATGTCTCAATGTCTCGGCCGTATGTATGTCTCCTATGTATGTCTCGCATAGATATCAATGTCGCTACATCCATGTCGCGATGATCATCGATCAATCGTTTAGGACTTCCAAATTAGGTAGTCATAAATTCAATTTTGAGTCTACTTGTTGGACAAACTTTTTTGAGCGATAACTATTGCATTATGGATGTTTCTCTCGAACAACAAAATGAACGAAAAATGCGTATTAAAACCACAAACCAACCATCCTTTTAATATAAACAACAATCTTTGAACAGTTTAAAGTTCGGAGATATAACTTTAAGGAATTTATCCGACAATTCAACCAATTTTTCACCCAAAAAAAGGAATTAAAATAGGGTAAAATTAAACCCGTTAATGTAGACAATGAGTACTGCAACCCTGTCAGATATAACTACACGTCGAACAAGCATGAGTCCAGATATTGAAAGTGAAAATGAAACATTTAGTAATAAACAAAAAGTTAATTTAAAAGCTAATGAAGGAATTACCAAATCATTTTCAAGAACTCCCACCTCATGGGATGCAGAAGATGATATTTTATTGATGCATTTAAAAGATCAACAAAAATTAGGATGGAAAGAGATAGCGAGTCATTTTACTAATAGAACTCCAAATGCATGTCAATTTAGATGGAGAAGATTAAAATCGGGGAATCTTAAAAATCCTCCTAAATCTGCAGCAGCTTTAGGAACTCAAATTAATTCAACCAAATCTATACCCAAAAAGAAGCAAAGAAAAGAAGAAACTCCAATTTCAGATGGGTTTGGAGCCACTTATTCCCCCATTACAAATGCCACTTTTACAGGATATGAAAATGTTTCAAATTCAATTGTTGGATTAAGTAATTCTCCCGGAAGTCCTATTCCAATAACTCCTTCAACACCTAATCGAAATAATTCAACTACAATTCCAACAACTACAAATAATTATGAAAATTCTCCCAAATCAGAAGTTTCATTAGATCCAAGAACTCATAATAATTCTTCTGCAAATATTGGAGGTGGATATTATGCGGATATTTCAATAGATCCTACCCTGAATTTACCTCATAATCAACCAAATCCTCATTCTCATACTCCACATCTGATAACTCCCAGAAATTCAACATCTCATCATCATATTCAAAATCATATGCATAATAATTCGATAATTCAAATCTCAAGAGATGATAGAAATTCGATTTCTTCTAATAGACATTCAGTTTCTTCATTACCTTCAAAATCAATGAATATACCTCATCATCAAACTACAAATAATACTTTAGCTCATTTACCTATATTATTTGGAACTGCAGGTAGTATTAGTGGACCTTCAAGAAATGCAAGTATAAGTGGTTCAATTCAAAATACTGTAACTAGTTTAAGAAATGGAAGTATTGGTAGTCAATCTGCTCCTTATGTTAGTATAACTGGGAATGGAAGTATTAGTGGTCCTTCAACTTCTTATTATTCAAGATCTGGTTCGGTTGTAATACCTTATAATACAGATAAAAAGGAAGAAGATTGGTTAATAACAGATTCAAAGAAAAAATCAATTCAAAAGCAAAAAGTTAAAATTAAAAAATTTCAACCTCCAAAATCAAATACTCCAACACCTCCAATCTTTAAAATTCCATGGCTGATGGATGAAGATGAACTATTGATTAATAGAAGAAATCGGGAATTATCATTTGCAGAATTATCAATATTATTACCTCAAAGAACTGAAGGAGAAATTTGGTCAAGAATTGACTATTTAGAGAAGTTAAGAAACGGGCATCGTTCTTCAACAGGTGGTAGAGAAAGAAGAAGAAGACAATCGAGTATTGGATTGGATGATGTAGATGATTTTTATGATGATGTGATTGGAGGGATTGGGATGAGTGAAGAAGATGAAGATGAGGATGAAGATCTGGACGATGAGAATGTATTGGTTGATGTTGATGATTCAATTGGTACGCGTAAAAGGAAAAAGAGAAGGGCAAGTTCTGCAGTAAATCCGCTTTCCCGTGAATCGATTCGGAGGAGATTGAGGTAGCAGGTATTCAGGTCACCCAGGTTACCCAGGTCAGGTCACTCCGGTCACCCAGGTCAGGTCACTCCGGTCACCCAGGTCAGGTCACTCCGGTCACTCCGGTCACCCAGGTCACTCCGGTCACCCAGGTCAGGTCACTCCGGTCACCCAGGTCACTCCGGTCACCCAGGTCACTCCGGTCACTCAGGTCACTCCGGTCACCCAGGTCAGGTCACTCCGGTCACCCAGGTCACCCACAGTCTCACTACAACCTCACTCCAGTCTCACAACCTCACTCCAGTCTCAACACAATCTCCTCCACAGTTCACTCCAGATCTCTTCACACACACATCTGTATATTTAATAGCATATTTACATTCTAATAAAGTTTTAACTCCAGTGTAATCCGATCAATCACCAACTTTGGAGCGGGTCCTAAGCCTAAAACAGTCGCACTTCCAGCTGCAATTTGTGTTCTACCAGCATCATGAACAATATAAGCATTGATTCCTAATTCAATGGCTTGAGCGAAAAGTAAATCCATTTCTTCTTGATTTGGTACTTGAAGTGTGATTTTGGCTTGTCCTCCATATTCCCATCTTTTAACCATTTCTGGATTATATGTAATCGATTCAGGATTGGTGATTTTCTTATAAAGTGCAAGAGTTGAATGTGAACATTGAGCAGCGGCTTTACCCTTGCCCATCTTCAAATCTTGACGAACTATTAATGTCATACGAACATCTCCTGGTACTTCATTTAAAGGAAGTGAATCGATATCAATTCCATCATCTGAATCTTCTTCTTCAAATGAGTCATCTGACTCAGAAAATGACCGAGGTCTAAGTTGTTGTTTTTGGCATGGAATGAGTTGTTTGATGTAGTATCCTGTGATGAATGAGATTACACTAATGGATAGAAGTTGGGGTAAGTTGGATGGTGCCATGGTGATGAGTTGTGAATTTTTATAAAAAATGCGAAGTAGTTTACTTAGCGAAGTGGTCTACGAAGTAGACCACTGAGCATGTTGTACTCAGTACCCGATACTCAGTTCTCAGTACCGATACTCAGTTCTCAGTACCGATACTCAGTTCTCAGTACCGATACTCAGTTCTCAGTACCGATACTCAGTTCTCAGTACCCAATACTCAGTTCTCAGTACCGATACTCAGTTCTCAGTACCGATACTCAGTTCTC
>JAJMGT010000020.1:0-126978 GCA_030582715.1 Kodamaea sp. yHQL449 | reverse complement strand
CCGATACTCAGTTCTCAGTACCGATACTCAGTTCTCAGTACCGATACTCAGTTCTCAGTACCGATACTCAGTTCTCAGTACCGATACTCAGTTCTCAGTACCGATACTCAGTTCTCAGTACCCGATACTCAGTTCTCAGTACCGATACTCAGTTCTCAGTACCCGATACTCAGTTCTCAGTACCGATACTCAGTTCTCAGTACCCGATACTCAGCTCTCCATACTCCATTCTCGGTACTCTCTACTCTCTACTCCACACTCTCCACTCAGTACTCCATAGACAGGACTCCATAGTATGTACTCCATAGTCAGTACTCAGGAGACCTCAGCAGATTACTTAGTGTACGCAATATACACAATGTACACCTAAGTATTCTACACTCAGTGCACTCTACACCTTGCTCTGTCATACAATGTACACCGTATTCTCTACACTGTACTCAGTAAACTCTATTATATATACTCAGTGTCCACTTCGCAGACAACTCCTTCACTCTACACATACTCAGTGGTCTACTTCGCAGACCACTTCGTAGACTTGTTACGCCAAAACCTTCTTCCGCTTCTTCTTCTTCTCCACTTTCCCACTAAAATCACGCCAGCTCTTCACCCGTGCCTCTCTTGTACCCTCCCAACTCGTCTCCATCTTCTTCTTCAATTCTCGGTCATTCTGTACCTTAGACAATTCAGCTTGTCGTTTTGCTTCCACTTGTTGTTTATAAACCTTTTCAATCTCTTCTTGCTTGACAATATCTTCAAGTATCATCGTCACTTTCTCTTTAATCTTATCACCATCGGTCATTTCGGAAGAAACATCCTTATAAATATCGATTAAACGAGCTCTTTCCTGCAGAGACGTATCCATCAACACCAGCTCTGCCGTTTTCAACCGATCAAATGCCCTTGGCGCATCTTGATTATCTGTTTTGTCCGGATGTATAAGCAATGACTTTTTACGATATGCTTTACGTATTATCAGACCATCGGCTTCAAATAAAATTTCCAAAGCTGCAAAATGATCAAATTTCGAACATTCAAGTATTCGACGGATCTCTGTATCTTTGCTAAGTCCAGATACTTGAAGGTTAAGTTCTTTATCCAAATCCATTGAGTGTGTTCTTTGGTGCGTTAACAAATTGAGTGCAAAAAAAAAAGAGATGTCAAAACTTCACTATTAAGCATTCACTACAACATGTCATGGAAACCTCGTTATTTTGATATTGGGGTCAACTTTTCTGATGCCATGTTCCAAGGCTTTTATCATGGCTCACATAAAAGAAGACATCCTGCCGATCTTCATAAAGTCATTGAAAGAGCCCATTTATTCAATGTCGACCGCATGCTAATCACCGCTTCTACAATCAAAGAAAGCAGAGAACATCTTGAGTTATGTAGAAAATATCCTGATAAGTTTGCTTCAACTGCCGGTGTTCATCCATGTTCTGTTGCATCCGAATTTTACACCAAAGTTGGTGATAAATATACCGAAGAACCAATCAAAAATTTGGATTCAAAATTATCAGACTTAAAATCTATAATTACTGAAGGCCATTCAAAAGGGTTTATAAAAGCGTTTGGTGAAATTGGGTTGGATTATGATCGACTTTTTTTTTCAACAAAGAATCAACAAACTACAATGTTTCTTAAACAACTTGAATTGATTTCTCAACTCAAAGATTTACAATTACCATTGTTTTTACACGTTAGAAATGCTTGTGATGATTTCATTTCAATCATCAAACCTTTTGTTGAAGCAGGTACAATTGGAACAGGGGTTGTTCATTCATTTACGGGGACTAAAGATGAACTTGAAAAGTTACTTGCATTGGGATTTTATATTGGGATCAATGGGTGTTCTTTAAAATCAGAAGAGAACGTAGCAGTTGCTTCTCTTATCCCGAGGGACAGACTCATGATTGAAACAGATGCTCCTTGGTGTGAGGTGAGGAAATCTCATGCAAGTTATAAACATCTTACTAGTTATCCAAACAAGTTTTATCCAGAAATTTCGGAACTTGAGCTGTCTTCAGAAGAGACCCCATCGTCTGAAGGTTCAGAAGGTTCATCGCACGGTTTAAAAGGTAAGAAAAAGCAACAACCTCCAAAGAATCCAATCAAATTAGATGCCTTTTTACCATTCCCAACAATCAAGACAGAAAATTTCGAAAAACATAACAAGACTGTTCAAACTTTACTTGAGAATCATAAACTGGCTGAACAGATAGATAATAAAACAGGCGACTTTGCTTATCCATTGATGAAATCAAGAAATGAACCGGTTTTCGTTGGTTATATTGCCGAAATCATGAGTAAGCTTTATGGGATAACTGATGAGACCGAGGTTGAAAAGTTTATTGATATGGTGTATGAGAATTCGTGTCGTGTTTTTAAGATGGAGGAGTGATTTATTATACAGAGATAGATAGAATCGTATACTAGAAATACTGTAGATCAACCTTATCAGCGGTGGTAGTGCCATACGAAGCATACTTTCACTAGACATGTGCACTTGCAGACGGCGATACAGTTTATATAGCGATAGAGTCACATAGAAGTCATAGATATGACGCAACTCGCAAGTTCGCACCGCGTAATAGTTCCACACGCAAGTGATATGTATCACCCAGCCCGCAGGATTAGCTCACAGCGTTGCATAGTCCACACGGCAGTGCAAAGCCCACACGCAAGTGAAATGTATCAACCAGCCCGCAGGATTAGCTCACAGCGTTGCATAGTCCACACGGCAGTACAAAGCCCACACGCAAGTGAAATGTATCAACCAGCCCGCAGGATTAGCTCACAGCGTTGCATAGTCCACACGGCAGTGCAAAGCCCACACGCAAGTGAAATGTATCAACCAGCCCGCAGGATTAGCTCACAGCGTTGCATAGTCCACACGGCAGTACAAAGCCCACACGCAAGTGATATGTATCACGCAACTCGCTATCGCTCGTTGCGTTCTCTAAGGTGCCTCTTTGGCACTTCCACCGTCCGCATCCTCGTTCTCACCGATCTCCTCGGTTCCACTACCACTTCCTCATCCTCCTCCTCCATCTCCTGCTCTTCCACCTCAATCTCACTATCCTCTCCCACCTCAATCTCGCTATCCTCTCCCACCTCAATCTCACTATCCTCTCCCACCTCAACCTCATCCTCCCCCACCTCAACCTCATCCTCCCCCACCTCAACCTCATCCTCCCCCACCTCAACCTCATCCTCCCCCACCTCAACCTCACTATCCTCCTCCACCTCTGAAACATCAACTTCAAATTCCTCCGACTCCGGCTCTTCTTTCTCCTTTATTTCTGCTGTTTGCTTGATCGGAAGTTGCTTATTAACCTCTATACCTGGGTAACAAATCAAATAATTCTCAAGCAAATCATCCTCACTATTCTCAAACTTTTTAAAAGATTCAATCTCTTTATAAGCTTCTTCTTCCATTGAATTTGGATTATTAATATCATCTTTCAAAAACCCAGTAATCAGTGATATACTATTTAATGATAATTTTGGAGCAGAATTAATACCTCCAGATGGACCGAAAAGCATTGGTTTCCATAAAAGATTATTTGAATCAACTTGTATATAATTTTTCGATTCCCATTTCTCAATCACTTTTGAAATCATCTTCATATTAACCACTATTGAATAAGTCCCCGTGATTGGATTTTTAATCAATGAATTGATTTGTTCTAATCCAACAATTACATCCAGAGGTAAAATCCCAGTTAATTTACTCAAGATTTCAATTGATATTGAAAACTGATTCTTATACTTTTCATAAAGTGATTTTAATTCAAAAGATATTTTGATTTTCCAATAATTTCTATAACTTAATAATCCAAGTTCACTTAATGGCTTTTCAGGTGTACCAAATTTAAATTCAGTTCTTGAAAGTAAATAACTAAATTCAATTAAGAAATTCCCATACCCCTTTCTTTGATAAATTGGTAATGTCAATATACAAGATACATTATAATCTGAATTATTCAATTTTTCCTTTGAAAAATACCCCACAAAATGATAATTTGAATTATCATCAATTTCAGTTAACACATAAAATATAAATGGTTCAACATCATAATATAAAGTTTTCAGATTTAAAAAAAGTTTTGCTAAAAGGCATAAATTTTGACAATAAGTTATATTTTTACGTCCATCAACTTCCCAAATCAGTACATTTTTATCTCTATAAATTTCAACCCCAGGTGGATGATTATTTGAAAGATTACAATTTTTTAAGCCATGTCGTTGATAAGATATGGGAGAGTTCATATACTTTAAACAATGTTCACAGATATAAAGTACATCCAGTCTTGAGTATTCCTCGGGATATGGTGCTGTATACCATGTATCAATTTCAAAATCTCGAAATACGATTTTTTTAACTTTAGACTGATTTGATGATTGATTGCGTAATTTTTCACCTGCAACTTTGAATTTATCAAAACTTGAACGATCTTTACTGGTTGGATCGGTATTGTTTATAGTACATTCGGGGAAATTCAACACTCCTTTATAAGGTAATTCTTGTTCATTTTTATTTAAAGTGAGTGAAAGTTTTGGACGTGCTCTTTTATAGTGAAGTTTAACTATTAGTTTATCTCGTACTTTTGATTCTGAAAGTCGTGTATTTTTGATTAAATTTTTGATTGAGTAGTCATTTGCAACGCGTTTTCTTTGGGAGCGTTGGTTTAAGTCAAGACCATCGGCGATATCCGAATAGATCTTGTTGTCTGGAATCTTTAATTGGTTTAGTAGTTTCATTGTGGTTGTGATTTTAGATGAATGTTTTTTTTCGCGAACTACGAATGAACGACGAACGACGAACGAACGAGCGACGAATGAACGAGCGAAGCGAGTGAGTGAGTCGAGAGTCGCGAGGAGCGAGTGAAGAGTGAGAGAGTAGTGAGTGAGTAGTGAGAGAGTAGTGAGAAGTGAGTAGTGAGAGAGTAGAGAGTGCGTAGTGAGTGCGTAGTGAGTGAGGAGAGAGTAGTGAGAGAGTAGTGAGAGAGTAGTGAGAAGTGAGTAGTGAGAGAGTAGAGAGTGCGTAGTGAGTGCGTAGTGAGTGAGGAGTGAGTAGTGAGAGAGTAGTGAGAAGTGAGTAGTGAGAAGTGAGTAGTGAGAGAGTAGAGAGTGCGTAGGGAGTGCGTAGTGAGTGAGGAGTGAGTAGTGAGAGAGTAGTGAGAGAGTAGTGAGAAGTGAGTGAGGAGTGATATACGAACCAACGAGTGTAAAGAGTGAGTAAGTGTATTAATAAGTGAGTAGTGAGAGAGTGCGTAGTGAGAGAGTGCGTAGTGAGAGAGTGCGTAGTGAGAGAGTGCGTAGTGAGTATTGAGTGCGTAGTAAGAGTGTAGAGAGACACTCATTTGCCAGAAGAGAGTCCTGGCTGAGCAGTCCTGAGCAGAGTCCTGAGTAGAGTCTTGAGCACAGAGCTGAGCAGAGAACGGAGAAGAGTCTAGATCATAGAAGTCCTATATCTTAGTAGAGAATTACTAGAGACTTTATTAGAGATCGAATAGTCTTGTAGAGACCTGGAAACCTGAGTAGAGACTTTAGTAGATACCTGAAAGCCTGAATAGAGCCCCAAATAACGAACCCCAAATCTCGTCTTACCACCCAGACTTGTCTAGTAGCGAATATAATATAAAAAATAGCTATCAATATACAAAAATACGAGCCCTAATCCTTTGATTCATCCTTTTCAGATTCTTCAGCAGATTCAATCTTTGGACTATCTTCAATTTCTTCTTCATCAATTACAGCATCCAAACCACTTTTACGTAAATGTGATAACATTGCTTCAGCAGATGTAGTATCCAAATATATAACTCCATTTTCATTTGTTACGGCATTTGTATCGAGTAATTTTCGTAAAGTTGCAAGACTTGGATTCCCTGGTGGAGGATACATATCATCATCATCTTCTTTTCTTTTCAAAATATCCCCTAATGGATCATCCAAAGGTTGAACACCAGTTACATCTTGTTGATCATTTGAATCTTCATTTCCAATTTGTCCATATTCAAATCTTGAACCATACATGGATTTATATAAAGTATTAAAATCTTCAGAAAGTGGACCAAATTTTAAAGGAACTGAATCTTTTTGTTGAAATTTTTGTTGTTCAATTGAAATTTCACCTCTTTTTTGCATTTTTAAATACCAATCTTCCAAAGTTTCACCATTTGAAATATCTAAAAGTGCAATGATTACAATCGACATATTATCACATCCAATACCAGATCCACCAGTTGTTGGAGCAAAACATAAATCAATAATTTGTTCACAAATTTGTGGAAGTTTAAAACCTTGATATAATTTTAATCTAATTGCTTCAATACATTTTTGAGATGTTAAACAATCCCAAATTCCATCACAAGCTAATACTAAAAATTCATCTTTATTAAAATCCAAATCATGTTCAATAATATCTGGATAACATGTAACAATTTGTTCTTCAGGTGGTAAATTATTATTACCTTTAAATTCAAAATCTCCAATTCCACGAGATAAAGCTAAATTTCCATTAACTCTACCCATATCAACATAACCACCAGCAGAACAAATTCTTGCTTTTTCACCTTCATTTGAAGGTTTATGATCATAAGAAAGTGCTTTTGCATATCCATTAATAGACATAATCGTTCTAGAATCTCCTGCATTACCACAAATGATTTGTTTTGAAGTTACAATTGCAGTTGTTGTTGCACATCCACTATCATCATATTTCATAAATGAATTATTCAAAATTGCTCGATCACATGCTAAAAAGGCTTCTTTTAAAGCATTTCCATAATCTTTATTTTGAAATTCTTTTGTATGTTTAATAATTTGATGTAAATGTTTTCCAGTAAAAATTGCTGCTTTTCTACCTCCATGTCCATCATAAACTCCAAAGAAAGCAACGTGTTCAGAAATTGGATCTAATTCATTTTCTTCAAATTCAATATCTTCTTCTTCAACCTCTTCTTCTTCTTCATCAATAGATTCTTGAAATGTATCTCCACCTTCAACTTGACTCATTCTTAAGATTGTAGCATGTGCATCTTCCATATTCATTCTCCATCCTTGCATAGATGATAATCCATACGCCAAATGTTTGTCTTTTCCTTCATGTGTCACTTTTTTGGTGACCGGCTGAGAAAGTATCTGTCCCATTGTTATTTGTTATATTATTAAACGACGATTTGTTCAATTTGATTACGTTGATGGAGATTGTTGATAAAAAATCGCACCGAAAACTTTTGAAAAAATGGACGGCGATGCGGAAGAAACAAAAAGTGGGGGACAAATGGGGGACACATAATTACAATAAAACATTAAGAATTTGATAGAATTCATCTCGGTTTATCAGAGCTACATATTAGAGACAGATTTAGTGTGAATTGATAGTACTGGTGATGAAAGAATGGGAATGTTACGGTGGTAACGGAAATAATAAATGGTGGAAAAGCGGCGAAATTCAACGATGCTCTCGTGGTGTGGTGGCGAGAAAAAAAGTAATTACGGAAGATCTAACAATAGTCTCAGGGCGTGGTGGAAAAATTGACATCGTGCGACTATTGCAACGAGAAATGGCGGTAGAATATCAGAAACTAGCGAGAACATTTTGTCACCGCAATAATCAAAATCGCCACTCCTGTTTAATGCCGTACGCGTTTGGTAGCGCGCGGTGACTGATAGTCATTATGAGTGTGGTGAAGTTACACTAAACCTTTTATTTGCCCGGAGACTAGTCTGTAATGTAGTCAGCAAACTCTCAGTAAGCAAACACTGGTAAACAGTCTCATCTGCGTTCTCTATAGGCTTATTATACGGTGAGTATCCGAGACCATCACCAGGGCTTTCACAAGTTCACAGTACGCACTGAGTAATTTACGAGCGAAGAGTGAGCTACGACCAAGAGTAAATATGACTACGCACCGACTGATCTACTTACTCACTCGTTTCACTGCTCGTAGTGTTCGTCCTCACTCCTCACTCCTCACTCCTCTCTCACTCCTCACTCCTCTCTCACTCCTCACTCCTCACTCACTCCTCACTCACTCCTCACTCCTCACTCACTCCTCACTCACTCGCTTCGCTCGTTCATTCGTCGCTCGCTCGTCGCTCGCTCTACAAATCTCAATAATAAATCTATTATCGCTATCGCTTAAATACTGATTTATTCTTACTAAATCATAACATACCATCGTCGATCATAATCATTAATTACATTAAAAGTGGCGTAGTTTATTCGTTACTGGTATTCCAGAATCTTATCTTTGTCCCCAAATCCCTGAATTTGATTCATTATTCGACAAATTTAAAGAATTGAATTTCGTAGTTAATCTTTCATTTCCTCCCTTTGAATTGGATGAATTATTTGAATTTGGAGCACAAGAAGCAGCAGCAGATGCAGCAGCAGATGCAGCAGCTACAGCAGCTCCAGAAGGACCTTGTTGATTTGAACCGGGTAAATCATCAATATTCGACAATGATTGTTGTAATGAGGTGAAACTTCCAGTTAAATGGGAATGTTGACCAAAAGGTTGAAATCTAGAACCAAGATCATTTGTAGCCAATGGAGTTGTTGGTTGAGAAGTTTGGAATATATGAGACCCAGGATTATTATTATTGTTTCCATTTGTACCTTGAAATTGGTAATTATGAAGGTGCTGAGGAGTTGGGGAGTTTGTAACAGACAGACCTTGTTGTTGCTGTTGTTGAGGTTGAGTAAAAGTGTTTGCTAATGGAGGTGTTGACCGAACATCAACGTATGAACGATTGTTCGAAGATCTCAACAAAGAAGCTGCACTTGTTGCATTAGCAATTTGAGAAGAGTTTGAACCAGAAAGGCCTCCAGAAAGCATTTGTTGATTTGAATTGTTCGCAGATGGTGGTTGTTGATTCAGGTAAAGAAATGGCTGGATCAAAAACTGTCTTGGACCAGAAGATTGATTCTGGTTGTTCTGAGAAATCGAATTGTTTTGTTGCTGTTGATTGGGGAAATGCTGTTGAATTGGGGTCGAAGTTTGTTGTCTCAATCTAGGCAACGGTAAGGCCGATTGAGAGTGAGATCTTAACAATTCTGGGTGGTTTGGATTGCCCATTTGGGCCATTTGGTTCAAGTTCATCATCGAAGTGGAATGAGAAGGGTGTTGTTGTTGTTGTTGTTGATGTTGCTGATGTTGCTGATGTTGCTGATGTTGCTGATGTTGCTGATGTTGCTGATGTTGCTGATGTTGCTGATGTTGCTGGCCCATTTGATGGATATGGTTGTGTTGTTGGTGCAAATGAGGTGGAGGACCAGAAGGTGCACCATTAGCACCATGGGAACCCCCGGATGGAAGAATATTGTTTGGTTGTTGCATTATAGACTGAACAATATGACCTGGTTTTCTCCGAATAATAATCAACCCATTATCAAACAATTCAAGTAAATTCAAATATGAACACAACACTGAAAAGATTTTACGTTGACTTAAATTCATATTTGCAGGAGAAACTGCCAATTCAAAAATCGATTTTGATAAATCATCTCTATATAAAACCAATTGAGAGTATAATTCCAAAATCTCCGGGTCGTTCAAATTAAGATCGATTGGAGGAGCACTATGGATCATTGTATTGACATTAAAAGGTAAATTAACAAACAAACGTTCGGTAGTACTCGACAGATGATTGGTACCACTAATGCTCAAGTTTTTAGTAGCTGCAGTGGTTGAAGCTGCAGATAAAAGTGAAGCCAAAGAAGCATTTGAAGTTGAACGATGTTGTTCTTCTAATTGACCTCTTTTTTCTCTCTTTTCACGTTCAATTCTTTCACGTTCTTGTAATGGTAACATTTTTTTATATTCAACTCTTAATTTTCTACCACCAATTTCACGACCATTAAGTAAATTTACAACCAGAGATGTTTCATCTGTTGATGTGAAATTTGCAAAGGCAAGACCTCTGAAAACTCCATTATCAAAATGATAATTAAATGCATAAGGCAAGGGTAAATTCAATTTGGTCATAACATCCAATAATTGTTCTTTTTTGATAGCAAATGGAATGTTTTTAATGACTATTGCTGTAGGAATAAGTTCATCATCATCATCATCATTACCAGAAACAGAAATTGCACCGGTTGAATTGGCGGTATGAAGAGTGGCATTGACCGATGAAGGAGTGTTGATATTCGAATCAAGATGGTCATTATTCTCATCATTTTTTTCCAACATTTGTTGTTGTTGTTGTTCAACCCATGGTCCAACGTTACTTCCGGAACCTTCAGATGAAACGTTTGTATTGACCGGAACATTCCCGACAGATGCATCCGAATGTTGGCCTTGTTGGTTCCACGATGGTTGAAGAGGGTTTACATTTCTTGCAGTCAATTGATTGGCAAGTCTTGGAGTTCCCATGGTACTTGAAGGGTCTACACCTGAAAGAACGGGAGGATTCGACGAGTTGGTGGCGGCATTTGTCGGGTTTGAAGTTTGACCGACCGAATTGGTTGAAACAGCGTTGTTTAAAGGTACACTTGATTGACCATATGACGAGGATGCATATCCAGAAGTCAGTGATAATGACGACAAAGAAGGACGGCGTTGCATGATCGAATGTTCTAGCGGCGTTGGCGATAAATTAGATAAATCCATTGTATTGAAGGCTTTTTATATGGCGAATCGGATCAATCCAATGATAACAATCGAATGATGAAACGGGTGATACAAGCACAAAGTGAGTTAAGCTGATGGCGACTTTTGAAGGAGAGCGCTTGTGTGATTGGTCAAAGCTCGGACTATCAGATTTCTTTTTCGATTAGATGATCCAAGGCCTGTTGAAGTGCTGAAAGACTTTGAATCAGTAGTATACCAGAAGAATTCGGTTGTTGAAGGAGACCAAATGATTGGTTTATACCACACGCTTAAGAAAAAGAGTGAACGAAAAATTTTAAGTGCGACGCAAACTGTAAAGCTGGTGAGTCGGTACGAGGAAAACAAATAGTGAGAAAGAGGAGATCTGAAAAAAGGAAAAATATGAATGGTTTGTAGCGAGACGGTAAAAATTAAGAGTCCGAAATGTTCAGCTGACACTCACATGGAGGACTGTATAACGTGGTATACATTGTGTAGTGAGGGATTGAAGTGGATAGTAGATTATTCTCGTATACATGTACGTACAGTAGCCTCGTATAACATAGACTCCGGTGGCACGGTAATCCTTCGCTGGCGGTACTGTATCGCACTAATCGCAGTGCCACTTTAATCCTTTACTCGCGGTGCCACTGTATAATCGCAGTAAATTTAATTCGTGGCTAACCTGTAAAACAATTCAAGTCTTGAAAAATTATTTTACGTGGTTAATTTTAAAAAAGACAACACATACTCAAACAACAGAATGGTAAGTACCCAGCAACAATCTCATTCTAGCCAATACTAACCGTCGCAGTCACAAGCACCAGGTGGGTTAAGAAACGCAGTCAAGAGAAAGACTACCGCTGACAAAAAGGCTCAATCAAACAACGCTATGCCTGTTTCGACAAGAGCCGCCGGCGCCGGAGGTTCTTCTTCAAATATGATGAAGATCTTCACCGATGAAGCTCAAGGGTTAAGAGTCGACCCTCTTGTCGTCTTGGTTCTTGCTGTTGGTTTCATCTTCTCGGTCATCATCTTACATGTGTTGGCTAAAATTACAGGCAAATTCTCCTAATTTTCACTTCGTTAATATGGTTGACCAAACATCACCACGTGTATTAAGTAATCAATAAACTATTCTACATATCACCAAGTAAGCTTGAAAGGACTCGGGCCAATCCGGAATGGTGCACATAGTGCTTGTTTTTATCTACAGTCCACTCAAAATCCTTCTCTGCAAAAAGCTCCAAATATCTGGTTCCATTGTAGTTTGCTCTGATTTCGATCTCCACAAGTGGGTACTTTTTACCGACGATTACAACCAACGGTACACCGATCATGTTGGACTGGTGGATTTTACGTCCAAGCCCAACTTTGGGTCTATTATCGAGCCGGTAATCGAAATCGGACAATTCGGTGAAGATGTCGTGCTGATTTGTTTGTGCTTCAATCACAGTGATTTCCCATGGTGCAATGCATCTCGGCCATTTGAACCCGTCTTGGTCTCTGTTCATCTCGGCAACTGAAGCAAGAATTCTACTCACTCCAATACCGTAACATCCCATTATCATGTTTTTCTTCTCCATACTTCCATTGGCCCTAGGGACCTCAACACTACACCCTAAAGCTTTGCTGTACTTGTCTCCGAGGAAGAAAGTGTGGCCTACTTCGATCGCGGTGGATGCCTTTAGAGTACCCTGATTACATTTGCCGCAAACATCTCCGTCTTGCGCAAAAACAATCGACTTCACTATCGCGTTTTCCTTCACCAAGTCTAGTCTTGTGTCTATAACGTTAATTACGTTGGCAATCCCATTGACATTGTCTGTCTTCACCAAAGGGTCTTGAACAATGCTTTTGAGAAATTTAGGTTCCAAAATTCTATTTATGGGAAAAAATGCAGACACGGCCTTATCTCCGGCCTCGGAGATAAAGTGTGTAATTTGATATTCATTTTCCTTTACCAAGCTCAGTCCTCCGGAAACCTCGACATTTGCTGCGGTATGACATGTGTCACAAACGAAAACTGTGTCTTCTCCCGATGCATGCAAATAATGATACTCATGGCTTGCTGATCCACCAATGTCTCCCGAATCGGCTTCGGCTACTACAAACGGTACTTTCAAGTCTTCAAATATACGATGGTATGCCTCGGTGGCCATTGAATAACTGGTCCAAGCTGCATCGTCATCGACATCGAAAGAATATGCGTCCTTCATAGTAAATTCCTTACCTCGAAGAAGTCCTCCTCTTGGTCTTTTTTCATTCCGGAACTTATGTCCGATTTGATAATATCTAACTGGTAAATTCTTGTAACTTTTAACCGATTTCTTGACTAAAGTTGTGATTTCTTCCTCTGCCGTGGGAAGTAAAAGTAAATTTTGATCTTTAATTTTGAAGATTTCGTCTTTCATTTTGTCCAAACGACCGGTTTGACGCCAAAGTTTATCGTCTGATAAAAGAGAGAGACTGACTTCTTCAAAGCCATGTTGATCCATCCGATTTCGGATGATTTGACTCAATTTTTGATGCATCTTAACCCCGATAGGAAGCCAGTTTACCAACCCCGATTTTGGGTGTTCGATAAAGCCAAGTTTGGTCATTAATTCATGTGTCGGCACGGCCGATATGTTCTTGAGCGAATCGACATTATTGAAGTATAGCCTTGGGACAGTTTTTATCGGCAATGACCGGTTCATTCTTGATGGTGGAGAATACTTTGAGTGAAAAATTATTAAAACTTCAAGTCGTGTCGATGCGAATTTGAAATTTTGCAATCATTTTACAGTACTAGATGTTAGTGACTATATCCCTGACTAGAGGTCACAATTACTAGATAATTGGTACTAACTACAGAATTGACACTCATTAAAGAATTGACACTTACTAGGAATTCACTTATACTGATGTGTACAATATTTCTCTACATAGATATTCCCAGTATTTTCCTTTAAACGTTACACTACATACTACTTGGGCCACCACAATTCTACACACAAATCATTTATTTCTACTTATTGATTGCCTTTTTGATTCTTTCGTTAATCTCGGTGAAAACATCATCTCCATAAGATCTCAAATTTGTAAATGCACTGTCCAAATCCAGTCTGGCAGCTTCTAACTTTTGTTGCTTATCTGGCGCAGAAGATTTCGAAAATTCTGCACTCAATTGATCAACTTTAGCCTTTGCATTTTCAAAATTCCGGATTGCAATTTCCTTACCATCATTAAAAGTCTTTGAAACTGAATCTTTTGTATGTTCAAAAGTTTTAGAAAATTCACCTTGTTTTTGATCTGCTTTTCTTTGAGCTTCATCAGCCTTTTTAGAGCCCCAATTAAACCATGAATTCTTTTCAGCTTCAGCTTCATCTGCTTTTTGACTTCCCCATGCCAGCCATGAATTCTTTTCAGCTTCAGCTTGTTTCTTCAAATCTTCAGAATTATCCCAAAGTTGACCCTTGACATTTTTATATTCTTTTTGCAATTTATTTGTTGCTTTATTCATTTCACCTTTACCTTGATCAATAGTTTCATCAACCTTGTTCGAGGCTTCATCCATCTTGTTTGAGCCCCATTTGGACCAAGATTTCTTTTCTTCTTCGGCTTCATCTGCTTTTTTATTACCCCAACTGATCCATTCGTCTTTCTTACCCTCAGTCTTCTTATTACCCCAGTTGATCCATTCATCCTTTTTATCTTCAGCTTTTTCTCTTGCATCTTTCAAATCATTCTTAAATTTCTCATCATCCTTTTTAAACCAATCCCCAAACCATGACCGTTGTCTTACTTCGACATCCGGAGACATGGTCGTGAATCTGGTGGTAGTTTCAGTTTGTTCTTTTGCAGCTCCGGCAAGATGGTTGACATAATCAATGTAATGATCAACACCACGGTAAATCCAATTCTTTTCACCAATTGGGGTCTTGACAGCATCATACTCTCTTTGGATAGCACCAATTGATTCATCAGCCTTTTTATACAACTTTGAGTCTTTAAATTGGTCAGACCAATATTGACTCTTTTTGTTCAAGTCTTTTTTTGCATCCTCAATTTTACCACTCATCTTGTTTGATAAATCACCAGCCATACCTTTTGCATGTTTCTGGACTTCACGTGCATGGTTTTCATGAACATTTTGCTTATTTTGATCATAAATATAAGCACCACCAGCAATAGCAGCGAAGGCAGCAGCAGCTCCTAATACTAAATTATTTGACATTTTAAAGATAATTATAAAAAATTGAAAAAGAGTGAATTAATAAGTCTAAAATAGTATTTATATAGTGAAGATTGCGATTAGCATCATTCGTGTTATATTGTACATTTGCTATTAAAGATTGCAATTTGGTTGCTCCATATATTGCCGAATTAGGCAGGGCCGGGGCTCGCAATTTGAAATCGCGAGTGTATTGCCGGAGGGGTACCACAAGGATTACCTGGGTAGATATATGCCATGTCACTTCTCATTGGTAAATGTGCTGTGTGTATCCGGTCAAGGGTCTCGTCTTGAACACCGTCACGGGAATACGTCGTTTCCATTCAACAAGTCTACGTTCTTTCCATTCCACAAGTCTAGTTTCTTAACAGTCCTGTGGTTGGATGAAAGGGTGAGAGTATCATGGATGAGTCAATTTTGATTACTGGGACAAGTCAGATAGACTGGTAGAGTCGTTCAGACTGGTAAAGAGTCGTTTCATGAATATTATTTTTTTTAGTTTAATAAAATATGTCATATACCCGTTTGGTAGCGCCGTGCAAAATACTCGATAGTCGTTTTGTATTCGTTGTAATCGTTCATCGTATTCATGGTAGTCACATGAGTCCTCTCATTTGTACCATGAGCCGTCTCATATTCTCATGAGTCTTCTCGTGTTACAAATATGCACTTCCAGTACCCACTTTGTGTAATACCATCTGGTGATGTCTCAAAAATTCGGCCACTATCTGTGGTGTGATTGCACTGCATATGGTACGATGTATACGATGATTCAAACTATAAATAAGAACAAAACTCTAAGTTTATTACTCTACTATCTAATACATGCCAACATGCTAGCAAGACCCATCATCAAACAATCTACCCGTTATTTAAGTCAAATGACAAACCCAATGACCCCAAGAAGTAGTGCCACAACAAAAATCCTCGTATGTGTTGGGGCATATTCACTTGCAAGTCTAGGTATAGCCAGAGTGGCCGAACAAAACCACGTCGAACATATTTTCAAGCAATTGGGAAATCACTAAAGATCCAATAAGGTTTCGCTTCAGTTCTGGTATATTACTTTTCATGGTGTTCATTTTCGTTACTTTCATTTTTTATATTTAATAAACAATTTCCTTTAATCCTTGACCAGGTACTCTTCTCCAGTACTTTCGTGTATCACCAAAAAGCAATTGTCTACTCATATTCAATACTTTCAATAAAATATCCTTTCTAGGTAAAAATTGTGGAAATAAAACCTTTATAATATCATTCTTTGTAGCCGTACTAACAGTTTGATCATTTTTTAAAGATTCATTTGATTTAGTCAATGCACAAAGATAAAAAATCACTTGACCATACCCATGGAAACCTTCATGAATTACCAAATCAATTATCTCATTGATTGGTATAAAAGTCTCGACATTATTTTGAAATCTCCATGATTTTTGTGAAGTTTGTTCGATTCCAATATCTTTGATCGCAACTATTATATCTTGAGGTACTTGCCTTAACACGAGCGCTACCAAAACCACCAATAAAATTCCATCAACTAATTTAAATTCAACGCTAAATAATTTGGTGATAGTTATTATAGTACAAATTAACACCACCAAATAACTTTTATATGTTATATAGAATGGTTGATGTTTGTGCCTCACGGTGAATTTGATCAAATTATCAACATTCAGCTCGGGTGTGATCTCTAATATGAACTCCTTATTTGACGACATACGTATTGACCTTTTTGATCATTGGGAAAGTGAAGGTTATATATAAAGATATTATTCAATTTGTGTTATAAAAGTCATAATTCGATTTGTGTTTTCACGTGTTATACCGATCATGAGTTAATTACTGTGGCATGGATGTTAGGTAGAAATGTTTTGTACTACAGGTATGGATGTCTACTACTGCGGCATGGATTTTCTATACTACTGCGGCATGAACACAACGATGAACACAACGATGAACACAACGATGAACACAACGAGCGATAGCGAGTTGTGTGAATTACGAGACGGTAGGATACAACGAGAGGTAGCGAGTTGGTACTCCACTGATGTGTACTCCTCCGATACTCGCACTGATGTGTACTCCTCCGATACTCGCACTGATGTGACTGATACTCGCACTGAACTGATACTCGCACTGAACTGATACTCGCACTGAACTGATACTCGCAATGACATGACTGATACTGGCGACTGTATACTTCGTATACAGTCACTTCGTATACAGTCACTTCGTATACAGTCACTTCGTTCAGATCTTCTTATCATCTATCGTACCAACAACCATTTCATTCTTACGTAATTCTCTCTTTCTTTCCGCATTTGTCATTGGCTTAGCACCCGTCCGAATCTCAAACTCACGCTTCCGACTAGCCTCTGCATCCTCTTTAAATGCC
Organism: Kodamaea sp. yHQL449; assembly: GCA_030582715.1. Lineage (NCBI taxonomy): Eukaryota > Fungi > Ascomycota > Pichiomycetes > Serinales > Debaryomycetaceae > Kodamaea > Kodamaea sp. yHQL449. The sequence continues at coordinate 109,757 of JAJMGT010000020.1, read as the reverse complement.
CGTTCTCGTTCTTTTTCAATAAGGGCCATATGTTCTTCATGCTCTATTCTAACTTGCCTTAATTGTTCATTATAATATTCCATAGTTTCAATCTCTTTCTTTGAAGTTTGACAATATTGTTCAAAATTCGCAGGTAATTTTCTTTTAAGTGCAAGTGCAATTACTTCAGGATATTTCTTCTCTTCTAAATTAAATTTCAGTTTAATTTGCTTCCTTGTACGATAAGGAAAAAGCAGTGAAATTATCAGAAAATCAGTTCCAAAAGTACTTAAAGCTTCATAAAATTGTTCAACTTCTTCACTTGTCCATCTATCTGTATGCAGACGTTTCAGATATGTAAATGAAGTAACTGGACGTTCAAAAGGATTAGAAATTTCTCTAGTTAATTTAGTATTATCAGTTCTTGAATGTCGACTAACAATTGCAGAATCTTGATCATATGCAAAATCTCCACTTGCATTTAATTGTAATTGAATACTTGTACTTGGAATTTGTAAATCTTCTTCATCAAGATCTACCTTTTGAGGTTTTATTTCTTCTTCTTCAAAATTCCCATTCATTTGAATGGCTTCATCAAATGATATTCTATTTTCTCGTGCAATTGATCTAGCTATCCTACGTTTTTCTCGCTTTCTTTGAATCTCTTTTTGTGCATCTTGAGCAGATTTAAAATTGGTACTCAGTTTACCAATTCCTAATGTAGGTTTACATAAATCAGACATCTTCATATTTTCAACATCAACAGATATTTCATTATATAATTCTGCTTCATTATCTTTAACGGATCTTGGTAATTGTTTAATATCTGAAATCGTTAATTGAATTTCTTCAGGTTTATAAACTTCACCTGAAGGACTTTCAAGCAGAACTTTATCTCCATCTTTAAGAATTTTGAATTTAATAAGTTTCTTTAATTTAGGTTCAAGTCCAATCAAATATTTAATATTTAAATCTTTTGATAAATTATTTTCATCACCTGATTCTGAAATTGGATCTTTAACAGTTATAGTGGATTTTTCATTTGTATCTTCAACAATAATTTTAGAACTTGTCACTGGTGTAACAGATGCTTTTCTTGTCAGTAATCTTCTTCTTTTAATTTGTTTTGGACCGGGGATCCCGATTTTGGCTGGCGCATGTTCAGAATCACTAACTATCGATCCAGCACGATTTCGAATTGCTGCTGGAGTTATACCTGATAATCTCCGTTGTGCAACCAGTGATCTTCTTCTTTCATGAATAATAGGAATCTTGAAAATATCTTCATCGTCATCTTCAACATGTTCTCCATGATCTTCTCTTGCTTCTTTTGGATCGATTTCATCGACTTCATCACGTTTTTCTTTGAAATTATAATTTGGTTGCTTTAACTGTTGTGTTGCTGCTGGTGTTGGTAATTCATTTGATTCATTTTCGATACTCGTTTCAATTTGGTCATCTTGAACTTGGGTTGATGGTGGAGTTACAATCAGAGTCTCTGGAGTAATACTTTGTCTCGTGACCTTCCTTTTGATAGGGTTTTTTTTAAGTTTGGGCACAAAATGTGACGATTTTCTAACAACACTACTCATGATTGTATTGATTGTTTATCTCATTAATATTTTTTTTTTTTTTTTTGATATTTGATATTTGATATTTGATATTTAAATTGAGTTGCACGTGCCACCCTCGGATATAATCTCGATGAGCAAGTTGAAAAATATACTAAAAGGTCCAGATATTCAATGCAAGCTACAAATAAATTCACATGGGGAGTAGAGGGTAATGATACCTGGGTACTCCAACTACAACATATAAAGGAAAACAACTCGTTTGTGCTGTCATGCAGCAATGGGCTTTTACAAATGCACCTGTTGGATAATCTTTCGAGAATTCCAATATGGAGTGTTCCAAACGCACATGAGTCGAGTATCAACGGTATTATGCTGCTTGGACCAAGAGGTCTTGCATCTTGCTCTACTGACGGGATTAAGTTATGGGATTTAAGATCGTCAAAACCAACACATCATTTGATGGCTCCCTCGGCCCCTCGGAACTTTCTTTCCCTCGCTTACTCGGCACCCTCGGAATTGCTCGCTGGTGGTACGGAATTAGTTGGTGTTGATGCTGAACTTCACCTTTGGGATTTAAGAAATCCAAATCAAATCGTTAAATCATTTGTTGATTCTCATCATGATGATATCACTGCTATTGAATTCCATCCAATCATAAATCATTATCTTATGTCCGGTTCGACCGATGGTTATGTTAATATATATGATTTACAAGAATCAGATGAAGAAGATGCTTTACATCAGGTGATTAATCATAATCTGTCGATACATTCATGTCATTTTACAAGAGATGGAGGGTCTGGAATTGCTGTTTTATCTCATATGGAAACCATGTCATTTTATAGTTTGAATGACACAAATTATGAAGTCAATTCTGAGGATTTGCCACGCGATCTTGGCGATTTAAGAGGCCTTTGGAAGGATTGTGAGTATGTTGTTGATGCTGACACAAACGGGTATGTGTCATATGGTGCAAACTCGACTTCAAAGCTTTCATTATTGCCGTTTAACCCATTGACAGAAGAGTTTGCCGAGTCTCCTGTTATTTCATTTCCTATGGCACATGGGGAAGAAGTTGTTCGTGATTTGACGGTGATTGGAAAGAACGCATTGACATGTGGTGAGGATGGGACTATCAAGCTCTGGGAGTTGCCAATGAGTTTGGAGAGCTTTTCAGAGAAGGAAGTGAAAAAGGAGAAGAAGGAAAAGAAAGACAAAAAGGAGAAGAAGGACAAAAAGGAGAAGAAGGAGAAGAAAGAGAAGAAAGAGAAGAAGAAGGAGAAGAAAGATAAGAAAGATAAGAAAGATGTCAGATTCAAGCCATACTAGTCTAAACTCCGGTTATCCGCGGTTATTTGTACACTTTTTATATATTAAATACTTATAAACGTTTAATTATATCATTAACCACTTGTTCAGTAGTTGAAGAACCACCCAAATCAGGAGTCTTGATGAGATCCTCGGACAAATTGGCATCGACGGCTTCATAGATATCGGCAGCAGCTTCTGGATAACCCATAAATTCCAACATTAAAGCAGTTGATCTAATAGTTGCAATTGGGTTTGAAATACCTTTACCTTCAATATCAGGAGCAGATCCATGACATGGTTCACCGATAGCAAAATCATCACCGACATTAGCAGATGGAACAACACCAAGAGATCCAACTAAAGCAGCAGCTCCATCACTTAAAATATCACCATATAAATTTGGAGCAACAACAACATCAAAGATTTCTGGTTCTCTAAACATACGATAAACCATTGAATCAACGATTTGTTCTTTATATGCAATAGAACCATAAGATTCAGGATTAGCATCATAAACTTTACGACAAGTTTCACGGAATAATCCATCTGATAATGACAATACATTTGATTTATGAGTAACAGTTACACTTGGTTCTGAATGTAATTGATCACTTGAAGAAGCAGATCTGATTGTTTGTCTTTGTAAGGCAATATCAAATGCAACTTTAGCGATTCTTGTTGTAGCAGTTTCTGTAATTCTTTTAATAGCTTCTGCAACTTTTGTTCCATCTTCTTTTTGATAAGTTCTTTCTTCTTTAATATATAAATCTTCTGTATTTTCACGTACAATCACCATATCAACCGGTCTACCGATACCTTTAACGCTCTTAACTGGACGGACGTTTGCATAAAGACCCAACTTCTTTCTTAAGGCAATGATTGGTGAAGAATAACCTGCAACTTTGGTTGTTGGAGATGAAACGGCTCCAAAAAGTGCACCATCACATTCATTTTGTAAAGTTTGAACAGTTTCTTCTGGTAATGCAGTTCCTGTTTTTTGGAAAAGTTCGAAACCAGCATCTAAATGAACAAATTCAAATTGTAAATCATGTTTAGTTGGAAGGTTTTCTAATATCGCACGTCCAGCAGGAATAACTTCACGTCCAATTCCATCCCCAGGAATCAACCCGATCTTCAAAGTTTTAAAGGCTGTTCTGGAAGTGGAAAAATTACGCAATACGTTTCTAGTTGAAATCATTGTATATGGTTGAAATTTGATTTTATAAATTGGATGGTTGATTGATTTTATAAATTGGATGGTTGATTGATTTTATATGTTGCCGATATGCAGTATTTTTCAACCGGCACTTTCGGCTTTCTTATCAATGAGTCACATTTGAAAGAAATATATACAGGATTGATATGGGGTTTGCCGCACGTGATGACTCGATGATTACTCATAATATATTAACAATCAGGGTTTTAAAATATTACAAAAGTGACCACCATTCCACATATATTCACTTTTTATTATCTTCTTTTCTCACTATCAAACGTTACTTGCCCTATTGATGACCTATAAAATAGGCTTAAGTATTTTCAGGTTAAAGTTCCGTTCTGCAATACTTAGTGTCTGCTGATCACAGTACTATCAAACTGATCACAGTATTACTAATCGTGTGGTGAGCTTAAGCAATGGAGTGTAATTACAGGCATACCAAAAAAGTTTTTCGGAATTTTTTCTCTCGTCGATCTTTGGTAGCAGATTCAAAACAATCTAAACGAAGTATCGAAAAAATTCTTTGTTTATTCACGTGTCTTGATATATGGCGGTGTTCAGCCTTGTAAACGATAGTATTGCTATTGTTCTGCAAGGTTCCTTAATATTTCTTCAAATTTGTGACATAAAATTTGATAAGATCTACCAGATCGCTCTAAGCCCTTCGCTGTATATTAAAGTAATCGTGACGATGGGACCTATTAAATAGCTCACCAACTCTGGCATGCTGACAAATTCATGGGTCTCAATAGTGATCGGTTCTATATTCACCTAATATAGTTAAAAACTTAATCTCCCGTAGGGCTTAAACATCGATCAGATGAATCTATTATTAAAATTGCTCATCAACATTTGCACCCTTAAGAAATAGTGATGTTATAAAACAGCCATTTCCCCTTGATTTTGAAACGTCCTCATCTCTTCTCTACACTAACATGGCACATACATTTATTAGACAAACCTTTTGGGGTAGAATCATTTATCATCTCTCGAAAAAAAAATACCTTACATATAAAGAAGAAGATCCAGATTATATTGTTCCTAATAAATATTTAAATAATGAATATGAAGGTTCAAGTTCAAACGAATTATCTGTTGAAAAGAAAGATGAAAAAGATGGTGCTATCTCAATATCTTCTGCTAGAACTGTATCATCAGACAGTCAAATACTTGTTGATTGGGATGGTGTTGATGATCCTGAAAATCCACAAAATTGGTCACCAATCTTTAAAGTTTTCGTAATTTTTGAAATTGCAATTTTAACTTTATCTGTTTATGTTGGTGCTGCAATTTATACACCTGGGGTTGATCAAATCATGAAAGATTTAAAAGTCGGATCTGTTGTTTCAAGATTACCTTTAACTTTATTTGTGTTTGGTTATGGTGTAGGTCCAATGATTTTTTCACCCTTTAGTGAAAATGCAACTATAGGACGTACAAATATCTATATTTTTACACTTTTTATTTTTTTCATTTTACAAATTCCAACCGCATTAGTTGATAATATTGCTGGATTATGTATTTTAAGATTTATTGCTGGATTCTGTGCATCTCCTGCAATGGCCACAGGTGGCGCTTCAATTGCAGACATTGTGCCGATAGATATGGTTCCAGTTGGTATTGCAGTTTGGTCAATGACTGGTGTTTGTGGTCCTGCATTAGGTCCATTGATTGGAGCTGCATTGGTTAATGACGGGGGTTGGAGATGGACTTTTTGGTTTTTAGCAATCGAAAGTGGAGTTGTTTTAATTACTTTATCATTGTTTTTACCCGAAACTTATGCGCAAACAATTTTATTAAGAAAGGCAAAACGTTTAAGAGCTCTTACTGGGAATCCAAATATAACTACTCAAGATGAAATCGATTCCGCAAATACAACTTATAGTCAAACAGCAAAGGAAACTTTATGGAGACCTATCGAAGTTCTTTTATTGGAACCAATTGTTTTGCTGATTGATATTTATTTTGGTTTGGTCTATGCCATCATTTACCTTTGGTTCGAATCATTTCCTCTTGCATTTGTCGGGGTTTATGATTTCACTTTTATTCAATTGGGTTTATCATATATCCCTGCAGGAGTTGGAGCTTTAATTTCAGTTACAGTATATATTTTTGGGTTGAAAGTTTTATCTGAAAGGGCTATGAAAAAACATAATGAAATTAAACCAGAATTTTTCTTAATTATCTCAATTTTCGGTAGTGTCTTTTTACCAATTGGTGTTTTTATCTTTGCCTTTGGTGCAACTAAATCGGTACCTTGGATTGTACCAATGATCGGTGATGCTATCTTTTTCTTTGGTTGTTTCCTAATCTTGCAATCAATGTTCAATTATTTGGCTATGTCATTCCCCAAGTACTTGGCTAGTGTCTTTGCAGGAAATTCTTTATTGAGATCTTCAATTGCAGGTGCTTTCCCATTATTTGCAAACGCCTTATATTCAAGAACTGCTACTAAAAAATTCCCTGTTGGATGGGGAACTTCAATTTTAGGGTTTTTGTGCTTATTATTTATCCTTATTCCGGTTTCTTTATATCATTTTGGCTCGAAATTGAGAGCAAGATCCAGATTTTCCAATTAATTTTGATATTTTAATATAAATAATTTAATATATTTTTCGCAGCAATTTCTCCCAAAACGGTAGTGCATGTCCTGTACACAATTTGACAGGACATAAAAAATATGCCATTTACACCGCAGCATGGCACGGTATAAATAAGGTATAGCATACTGACCAAAGAGACAATAAATCCCAAAAAATTGCCAACATTCTAAAAGCTACAAGCTACAAGTAAAAGAAAAAAAAAAGTGCTGTTGATGGATTACTAATTTGATAGACATCTCGCAGCCCTTAGAAAACGAGACCAAGATTTAGTGAAATTCAATCAAATTTAAACGTGATGAATCGCAAGATAGCCTGACCGTAAAGCGAGATGAACGATGATCACTCACTGAAAGTAATAAACGTGAGCGCAAAAAAAATTAGTTCGATCCCAGACACATAATGCAAATATTATGAAGATCTCTGGCTGCAAAGATTGCATGTTACCCTCGTCAACTAAAATTAGATCGATTTACCATTTAAATACAATTTGTCGAAGAATCGGAAGATTGGTACCGTACTTCATTCCTAAACTACTACTGCTAATCTCAGATCAGGACACCTGAATTGTCTCGGGAGGAGCCGATTGGGAGTAGAGGATTTTTGAAAAGCGTTTTGACAAATCGAAGGTATTATTTCTCATAATGATCATTTGTTGAGCAATGAGTGAGTCTTGAAACAAATTACTGTAACTGTAACTCAGTCTCGAAACTGCTAGCTCAATACAAATTATTCAGTGAAATGTACGCAAACTCTAGAAAACTCGCGTCTCGCATTCAGAGTGCTATAACTGCCAGTGGAATATCAAGGGGCTTAAACACACTCGTAGTAGAAGAGGAAGCTTTGTTAGCGGCATTCTTGAGAAAATGAATATCGTATTGATGATAAAATCAATACGATACTTATCATTATTCGTAGCCAATTGCAAATATATACTTTCGAATATTTGGCCACTAGTAACCCGAGTAAATAGCTCACTATGGGCTTAATGTTTATTTTCGCAACTTCGTGTTCTACATCTTGTTTCCAAATCGATCATAACTGATTCTGAAACATGCGTATCGTTCTTGTGTAACTTATCCATAGAGAAAAATCTAATAGTGTCTATACCACTAGCGTGTAGTTTATATAGTGCTAAAAGTGATGACTCGAAGTTCATGACTTATTATTCCCAGTTTATGTTTTAGTACTCCGTTTTCGGAATATGTGTAACGAATCGAGATATTTGGACCCTGAGTATTACGTAAGCAGCCATACTTACATAAGCCATATAGAATGTGTTATTTTGTGTACTTCCCTACTCCATCAAACTACCGTTAAACTTTATTAAATATATACAAGAAATGGTACATTAAGCATTAGACCGCTTAGTTTGTGTCTTTAACAAGACCAACCTTGGCTGGTCTCAAAACTCTAGAGTTTAAGGTGTAACCCGGTTGTTGGACATGGAAAACAGTACCTGGTTCCTTGTCTGGTTGTGGGATTTCAAAAGTGGCTTCATGTAAATTTGGATCGAAAGATTCACCCATTGGATCTATCTTTTCAATACCGTGCTTACCCAAAGTCTTTTCAAAAACAGTTCTGGTCATACTAACACCATCAAACAAATTCTTAACTTCAGTATTATTCAAAGAATCTTCCTTGACGGAATTTAAAGCCAAAGTAAAGTTATCTAAAGATTCCAATAAATCTTTTGCGAATTTTTGTAAAGCAAAATCCTTTGCCTTTTGAACTTCCTTTTTAGTACTTTCTTGTAAATTACGGAAATCAGCAATGGCTCTAGCATAATGGTTTTTCATGTCAGCCAATTCCTTATCTTTATGTGCCAACTTGGTTTCTAATTGTTGGGTGATACTTAATTCGGAAGCAGCGGCTTCATCAGCAGCAGCAGAAGAATCTTCAGCAGCAGCAGCTTGTTCGGCTTCTTTTTCCTTTGCCGAACTCGAGTTGAAACGTCCAGCAACATATCTTCCCGAAACAACAGGTTGTCTCAAGGCTCCAGTAGTGGATGAGCGAATGATAGCATTACGGGTGGCAGCAGATCTTGCCAAAGATGTGAAAAAAGCTCTTTGCATTCTAATAATTGATTTAGAGTTGCCTTCAAAACTTTACTTTTTTTTTCATTAAATTTTATAAACTTCGAAAATTTTTCGTTTGTGCGACGCTACCAAACGGCGCTACCTATTATTTTCTTGTCTTGGCCAATTGAGTCACATACTCTTCTAAATGATCTTTCCCTTCAATAGTATAACTCTGTTTCTTGCGTTCAGTTGAAGCGTAGTTTTCACCGGGATACATCTCTAAGTGGTTTGTTGCTGGTAACGTGAAAGCACACGCGTTGATACTGCTAATATAGTAATTCCCCAACCTTCCAACTCTTTTAAACGTCGAAATCCCAATGGTATAATCATACACGTCGAATCGTTGTGACTCATCATTGACACGAACTATACTCGGCCAGCCAAACTTGAAATCTGAAATTTCATTGCTTGAAACAGATTGAGGACATTTAATACTCAAGATTTGGCCAACCAATGCCTGTTGAATCAAGTTCGATACAACAATACAGATCTTGGATGCTGGATACGCCAAAAGCCTCATATACTTGAATAGTAGCACCGCATATTCGGCCTCATCTGTTGTTCCTGATTCCACACTAATGTACTGTTCAAGGTGTTTAAACCCAGGATTGAACCCTTGTCTCACGGTATACGCATCGTGCAATTGCCATACATGTTTCGAAAACATCGTCAAGTCACCACCGAAAATAACAACCCTCTTTGTCTCTACACCATTATGCTTGATAATAATAGGAAGGGTTGCACAAGTATTGTTAATGATTACCAAGTTTTGAAACTTTGTTGTACGTTTTGTTTTGAATAGATGGATCAAATCTTCCAAAGCAATCAAGACATTGAAATTATCAAACAAGTAAAACCAAACTTGTTCGATCTTTGATTGTTTCTGTAAATAAGTCCAAATCGGGTTGATGAATTTTAGGAAGCGTATAGTCTTCAAGATCCTCTTATATTCATCGATCACATCTTGAAAAGTATTTGCCTTTTTAAAAGGGAAGTTGGAGACTATATCTGGATTATCTTTGAATTCGTTTAAGTAATCCTTCCATACTTGGTTGATTTGTATTTCATAGAACACAAGGTTCTTGATATCAAATGGTTCATCCAAGTCAAACAAGCCTGCGATCAAGTCGATCGAACTACTGATCAACTTCTTTAGTTGTGCCAAATATTCAGCATCTTTGTACTTGATCATTGAGAAGTTGTCAAGAGTGACTTGCTCACCAAACCCACGCACATAGTTTTTAGAAGATGCAACCAATAATGTTCTTTCATTCTTGAAGTAGCAAAGCGCCTTGTTGATCAAGCTTTCAATGCCGGAGAAGGGTTTAGCGTTTACAATGGTATAGTCATTGTTGACGATCGAGTTTAGTATGTCGGTCGAGTTTGTCTCAGTAGAGTTCAGTGAGTTCATTATGTCAGCCGAGTTCGGTATATTGCTGATCTGTGAATCTACACCTTTTGGTCTCTTGTATTCGGTCGAGCTTATTTCGTGCTCGTGTATCGCATTCACACTCTTATTTATTGCTTGATCCAAGTTGTAATACGATTCGATGATCGAGCTCTTGAAGTCATTTACTATTTTAAGTGCAACCGTCGATGGGATTGTTATCAAGTAGTTGATTCTTTCACCAAACGATTCAATCAAATTACTCCCTTCACATTCAACTATCAATGAAGTTTTCTTCTTTTGCGAATCAGAGTGTATGACTTTAGCCAATCTAAGTAAACTCAACCCATGAGTTTCGATCCTTTTATACCTTCCATATTTGTTTGGCTTGATGATTTCAAGTAAAGCCATCGATTCAAAATCAACATTCCCATTCAAAGTGATTTCAAGCTTGTCGAATTCAATTTGTTTGATTGAATTGATCGCAAAAAAGTATTTACTACTCCCCTTTATCTTTAGAGATTCATCAACTTTGACTCTGCTAAGAACACCAGTTATATGATTATGGGTATCTAAGATTACCTCATGTTGAGCGTTTGTAAAACAACGTTTGATCCAATCCTGAGAACATGAAACGTTCGACATTGGAAATGGCGTTCTTTTAACAAATGGGTGAGTGTTGAAAGAATCATCCAATACTTCTCTTTCAGTTAAAACCTTTGCTCTCGAAAACTCATTTCTGAATATCAAATCAGAAATCGTACTTGCAAGTAAACTCTTGATATCCGAATCAACATTCAAGAAATTAGAATGAGTTCTAGTTGTGAATTCACAAAAGATTTGAATCAATAATTCTTTGGGTTTCGTCATTAAATATTCATATAGTTGAGAATATGAAGAGGAATATTTGGAAGGAATTCTACCAAATTCTTCATCTAGATTTGAATTCCGTGATAATATGTACTGTAGTTTGTTGAAATCGTACAGATCTTCTAAGAAATATGTAAGAATATCTGTTGATTGGATGATTGAAGTGAATTGGTTCAAGTTCTTATTCAATCGTATTATCGATACTATATTGAGTGCTCTGATATAATCTTTAAAGTACGGCAAGTCAGTGGAATTACAACATGTTATTAACAATTGGATCAAGTCTTGAAAGAAGAATTTGACGTTGTTTGTCATAGTATGGCCAACATAAATCAATGAATTTGTTAAAATTTGATTGACCCAATTGATTTTTATCCCCCAAACGGCCTTTTCAGATTGATTCAAGTCGTCACGTTTTGTTGATTTAATATACTTTTCTTGTGTATGTTCAAGTAAATCATCAACACACTTTTCTTGTGTATGTAGTAAATGATCGACATCATTCAAGGTTTGCCATATTGAAATATCAAACAATGGATTCAAGACATTCTTGACTGTTTGGTATTGTAAACATCTTACCAAGTTACTTATAAACACCACTATAATTGAAGAAAATCTAAAATTGGTGGTTGTATTAAAAGTTTGCGATGAGCTTAAAATTCTAATCAATAATTCATTCAATTTTGATTCTTGAGTCGAAATAACTTTGGTGAAATTCGAATTCGAATCGAATTTATAATTGAATAAAAGTAGTGTCAATTCAATATGACTAATACTTGAATCAGCATTTAAATTCAACCAAAGAATCTTTTCAAAATACTCGGATTCAATCAAAAAATCAATGCATTCTATCGACACTTGATTTTCTTCAAATACTAACTGATGAACTGGATTGATTATTGATTTGGAATTGAACTGTTTATCATGACTCCATTTCTTTGATAACAATTTTAATTTTGCAAGCTTATTTGGAGTCATTGTTGGTAAGAAAGAGAAGTATGTAAAGAGAAGTAATAATTGGTCGTGTGGTTGTACAAAAAAAATAGTATTACAAAATTTTCATTTTTTGCAAATTCGAGATTTTAAACAACCACAACATGTTTCAAAGTGCAAGTCGTTTATTTTCTACTTCAACCGTTGTGAGTGTTTCTAGAGTAAGCGTACCTAGAGCAAGTGTCCCCGTTAGAGCACACCCAAAGTTGGCAGCCAAACAGTTTATTCCAGAAGATGCCACTAAATCAAAAGCAAGAACTTTAAGAAGAAAAGAAGTTAGATTAAAGAAACAAATTATTAGAGATGTTAATAATTTTAAAAAAAATCAATTAAGAAATTTACAATTTCAAGTTGATCCAGTTTTAGGAGATTCTTCAAATTTATTTATGCAAAATATTAAAGATGAATTACAAGATCAAATTGGACGTTTAGCTTATGGATATGATAAAATTGAATTTGAAAAATTATTATATGGAGCCGAAAAAGTTGCTTTAGATAAAGCAGGTCCAGCTTTACGTAATTCAACAATTGAAACTGAAGAAAAAAAGAAAAGAGCTTTATTAACAATTCTTAATATTAGAAATACCAATGTTAAAGATAAAAAGACTCAAGCAATAAATCTTGCTAAAAAAGCTTTTCAAAGACATGAAGGTGATACTGCATCTCCAGAAGTTCAAGCTGCAATTATGACTGTTAAAATTCATTATGGTATGGATCATATTAAAATGAATCCAAAAGATAAAGATCATATACAAGTAATTAGAGAATTGGTTCAACAAAGACAAAGTATATTAAAATATTTAAAAAAGGATAAACCTGAAACTTATTATTTTACACTTGCAAAATTAGGTTTAACAGATGATGTTATTGAAAGAGAATTTAATATGGGTAGACAATATTTCCAAGATTTTGAAGTTTGGGGTGATAAACAATTGATTAAATTATCTGATAAACAACAAAGAAAAGCTGATAAGATTAAAGCTTTGGAACAAAGAGTTGCAGATTATAATGCGGTTGCAAAGGAAAAATTTGCTCTTCTTCAAGAAAAGAGACTGTAGTTGTTAAGTAATCTTGTATATAAAGACACACTATTTTACACTAAAATACACGGCAATGCTTTTGTAGTTCTGGCACCAGTACACTACCACCGGTGCACTACCACCGGTGCACTCTCGCCTGTGGTACACTCCCGCCGGTACACTCCCGCCGGTACACTCCCACCGGTACCTGTCTGTGGTACCTACACCTCTTGTATAAACGAATCTATCAACTCATTCAATTTCAACTTTGAATTCTCTTGATCCAAAGTCTCAATCTCTTTATTCAAAAGATTAAGCAGATTTTCAATATCAGATTTCACTTCATTTCCCTCTGTTGATAACTCTTTTAATTCATTATATAATTCTTGATTTTCAATACAAAGTTGATTATAAATCATTGATAAATTTTCAATTGATTCTGATGAATTACTTAACATTGTAGATTCAATAATTTCTTGAGAATTAAACTTTTCTAATTGTAAAGGTTTTTCATTTTTAAGTCGTTTACGATGTTGTGCAGTTTGAATAATCTCATCTAATTCATTTAATTTTTGTTCAATATTTCTTTCAGTAAAAATCAAATTAAATTCATTTATTGAATTTGTATACCAAAATTTAACAATTTGATGACGTGCAATTTCAAGAGATTTAAATCCTTTTGGACTTTTAGATATATTGGGATAACATGATTGAATTTGTTCTAATGATAAAGATTTCTTAATAACTTGTTCCAAAGCTTTACGACATACAAGTTTTAAGCGTTCATACCGGATCTTTTCAATATTTGAAGGTAATGGAACCTCTCGTTCTTTTGCAGTCATTAAGTAGATTGATTTTATTTTAATGTTTTGATATTTTATTTAACATTTGTAAATGAACGACTTTTTTTTGTGTACGCACACGACATAAGTTTTAATTTTGAAAAATACTTTAAAAGTGGAGGGTTGGCCGAGTGGTCTAAGGCGCCAGGGTAAGGTCCTGGTCTCTTCGGAGGCGCGAGTTCGAACCTCGCATCCTTCACTCTTTTCTTTTAGGTTCTATGGTCTAGCGGTATGACGTCTCTTTCACTCAGAGAAGGTCTCGAGTTCGATCCTCGATGGAATCATTATAATTTTTGTTTTTTTTTGGCTTAATTTTCAAAAACGACAAATGTCGTAAATGTTATAATTTATTTGAGAAAGGGGAGATTTTGTAACCATATAATTCAACACACTATAACATGTCCGATCCACGTTCATTAATTGCAGAAGCAGAAAAATTGACCAAACCACAATCAGGATTCTTTCTGTTTATTTCTGGAGGGTCTCAATCTACTAGATTAGAAGATGCAACCGATTTATATATTCAAGCTGCAAACCTGTATCGTTTAAAGAAACAATTTGAAGATGCTGGTACTCAATTTATTAAAGCATCTCAAATTCAAGAAAAGTTAAATAACTTTAATGATGTTGCTAATAACTTAATTGAAGCTTATAAATGTTTTAAAGGTGTTAATCCTATTGAAGCAATCAATTCTTTATCAAAAGCTATTGATATTTTTTTAACACATAATGGACAATTTAGAAGAGCTGCTAATTTTACAACAGATTTAGCAGAATTATATGAATCAATAAATGATACTGAAAATGCAATCAAATCTTATGAACAAGCTGGTGATTATTTTACAACAGATCATGCAGAAGCTTTAGCTAATAAAGCTTATTTAAAATGTGCTGATTTATCTGCTTTATCAAATAATTATAAAAAATCGGTTGAATTATATGATACAATTATTAAAAATTCAACTGGAAATTCTTTAAGTAAATGGAGTTTAAAAGATTATTATTTTAAGAATATTTTATGTGTATTATGTTTAGAAGATGTTATTGAAGCTGAAAAGAGATCTTTGGGTTATCTTAATGAAGATCCAAGTTGGGAACAAACAAGAGAATGTAAATTGATACAAGATATTTTTGATTCAATTCACAATGGGAATTTACAAGATTTTTCAGATAAAGTTTTTGAGTATGATCAATTTTCCAAATTGGATAAATTAAAGACTCAACTTTTGTTGAAGATTAAGAATTCAGTTGTTGAGAAGGATGATGATGATTTGTTGTGAGAATTGGAGCGGAGCGACGATTCGAGTTGCAAGTAATGTTTAAAAATTTTATAAATAATTTACAAAAAACATCAAAACTAGAGGAGTTGAAGCGGAGCGACAATTCGTGTGAAGCTTGGAGTTGCAATGTAGCTTCAAATTACAAGCGTATCTTCGAGTCATGGTTTATCTTCAATTACAAGATTGGAGCGACACTCTACGATCCTCGCATTTACACAATGGTACGACTCTGTTTTTATTCTTTTCTACTTATATTACTTGAATAAACCTTTAATCTTGGAGATGATTATATCATCATCATAAGTATTAACAGCAACTCTAGAATCTATTTGGTCATTTTTAAGGTTGACATCTAATCCCAAAGATTGGACTGATTCTAATTTATGATCTCTTAAACAAAGAGATAATATAATCAATGGGAAACATAAAACCAAACCAGCTATACATAAGTATCTTTGAACTTCTGCATAAGCTAAAACAACCGCAATTCTTTCTGGTGTACCCCAAACATATTTGATAATAAAAGTTAATGGTTCTGCATATGCTTCTGTAGCAATAGAAGTATCGAGACCAGCTTGTTGAAATTTATTTAAAATAGCTGGATACATTTTATTGGTCCAAATTGCACCACTAACACTTGCACCAATAGCTAAACCAACATTATAAGAAGATAAATAAAGTGAAACAATAACAGCCATATGTTCATGATTTGTACATGTTGAAATTGAAACTTGTGTTGGATAAGTGAAAAATCCAGCACCAAAACCCATAAGACATAAAGATCCAATAACTCCATTCAAATATTTTTGACTTTCAATACCATCATTATCACCTCTAAAATGTAAAAGTAATCCTAAAGAAACAGCCCAACAACAAGTACCAAAAATAATAAAACCTTTTAAACGTCTAAATCTAACAACAAACAATCCTAAAAGTGGACCAACAATAACACTAACAAATGAATATAAAGAGGTGATTCTTGTGGCTGCCTTAATACTTGCCCTCATACCAACAACCAAAACGGTATACATAAAATCATTTGGCATATACCAAATGAAATCAATAAAAAGTCCAATAAGAAGTGCAGACCAAACTCCACGATCTCTTAAAAGTGGTAAAGGTACAATTGGGAAACGAGAATATCTTGCTTCCCAATATATAAAGAATGGAATAAGAACAATACCAATAATAAGTGGAGCAAGAGTTGAAGCTCTTTTCCATTTTTCAGTGGTACCACCAGCAATAGTCAATGGAACTAAAATAAATCCAAAAATACAAATAATAAAAAGTATACCAATCAAATCTAATTCCCAAAATAAATCCTTTGTTAATTGAATCCAATATCCAATTGTTTTTCTACTTTTAGTTTGCTGACTTTTTTCTTCTTCAATCAATTCTTTCCATTCATTAGTTTTTTTAACTTTGATTAACATATGAATCAAACAAATAAGGAATGGAACACAAGAAAGTGGGAAAATGAATGCCCAAATCCCAATCGAATAATTCCAAGAATGTTTTGCCAATAAACTACTTGTAATGTTACCCGAAACCCAAGTATTAATTATAAAAGGAAGCGCAGGAATCATCAGTGCAGTTAAACGCCAATTCAAGTTCGAGAAATCGGCAATGATAATTTGTATCATTATTATAATACCAGAATACCCGATTTGATACATAACAGACCCACCGGCAAAACGATAGATATCATAAGCTTGAGATTGGATAATCGTTCCCATCGAGTAAAAAATGATCGAAATAATAACCAACTCCAAGCGGCCAAACCTATCGGACAAACGGGCATAGGTGGGTTGGGCAGCAGCAGCAACAACAGCCTTGATAACATTAATTGTAGACAAGAGTGAGTGTGAAGAATATGAATTGGTGGCATATGCTTGGAATGTATATCTTATTGTCCCATCTAATGAATAACAATATGATACAAAAAAGATTGTTATAAAGAATATGACCTTCAAAAACCGAGACAGGTATTGTTCATTCAATAATTCGACTTTTCTAATCCCAATCAGTCGAGTAGTATGAGTAGGAATAATTTCTTCACCACCGTTTTGACTCAAATATTCAGACTCATCTGCAAGGCTATGACTATTTGGTTTACTCAGCACATCATCTCTTTTTTGTTCTGTTGAACTCAATGATGGTTCCATTGTTGATCAAAAAGATTTAAAAAGATCAAAAAGATAATGAGATTTAAAAAGATCAAAAAGATAACAAGATTTAATAGATAAACTTAAATAAAAAATAATAAACAAATTACACTAATATATATAGTTAAATTATCTTGCAAATTTTACGAACTCTGTGCATCTCTTTCGCCGTTGAAACGGATTACGAAGATGACATTGTTAATAAACTTCCTAAAAGAAAGTAATTAAATTGCTCAATATTAACGGTTTATTAGCCTGTTTTCAAGATAATAAAATTTGTACACTTTATTGATTCTATCTTGGCCATTACTTTTGAGTCATCGAGCCCTGGCTGCAAATTTTAGAATACGTTTTTTTTTTAATCAAGTCCATTTCGGGCAGTGCTGCGAAATATAATAAGATTGCGCAAATCAGAGTGCAGAAGTTTTGACCGAGTTCGGAGATTGCGAAATTGGATTATTTATAGATATTGTTTAAAACTTTACAACGAGATTCGTATAGATTATGCATTTGTTTATATATAAGGATTATTTTACATGTAGATTACACTGGCTTCCCACCAATGAATTCACTCCATCTTTGGACTTCATGTGGGATTGCAACAGTGGCTGGCACTTCATCAAAAGCAACCTTGGTGCCGATTTTGGCTTTCAAACATTGGGCGAAAAGAAGCGAAGTATTTGGTTCATTGAACAATGGAATTGCAAAGTCGATGGCGTTTCTTCTCATAACGTAATCCTGATCGAGCAAGTCTTCTGCTCTGGCCTTGGCCAAGTTGAAGACACCTCCAATCTTTTTATCTTGGAAGATTTCACGAAGAGCTCTCTTGTCAGTCTTTGGGAATTCAATCACTTCAACATGTTCTGAAATGTATTGTTGCAAGTATTCCTTAACCTCTTCAGAAGCAGTGTAGAAATTATAACCTAAACCTGAAGTAAGAGCAGCAACATCACCCAATTTTGCGTTCGATAAATCACCTCCAAATAACAAACCTTGACCTTCTCTTGGAACAGAAAAGTTCATTGTTGATTGAATAGAGGTCCAATAAGCTTCGACCAAGTCCGAACCGAAACAAGCGATTTCACCTGTCGATGACATTTCAACACCCAAGAAAGGATCGGCACCAGCTAATCTGGTGAAAGAAAACTGTGGAACCTTGGTAGCAACGTGCTTATATTCCTTATTCATTAAATTGACTGGAGCTGGAACATCTTTTTTGATCAAGGCCTTAACGGCAACATCAATGAAGTTGACACCCAAAACCTTTGAAACAAATGGGAAAGATCTGGAAGCACGAATATTACATTCAATAACTTTCAATTCACAGTTAGAGTCATTCAAAGAACCATTTTGATCATTCTTAATGATTTGCATATTGAATGGACCAGTGATTTTCCAAGCATGGGCAACCTTGTCTGCGATTTCCTTTAATCTATCCATGACAATAGGTGACAAAGCTTGTGGTGGCAAGACCAAGGTGGCATCACCAGAATGGACTCCGGCGTTTTCAACGTGTTCAGAAACAGCATGGACCAAGACTTGACCTTCATTGGCAACAGCATCAATATCGATTTCTTGTGCACCTTCGATGAACTTGGAAATAACAACAGGGTGATCTTGAGAAACCTTAGAGGCATTCAGCAACTTAACTGCCAATTCACCTTGGTTGTTAATGACAGACATAGCAGCACCAGACAAAACATAAGATGGACGAACCAAGACAGGGTAACCAACTTCATTTGCAAATTGTTCAGCTTCTTCGATAGAGGTTAATTCCTTCCATTTTGGTTGATCAACACCGATAGAATCCAAGATTTGTGAGAACTTATGACGATCTTCAGCCTTGTCAATATCTTCTGGATTGGTACCAAGAATATTACATCCTTGTTTTTGCAAGTCCAAAGCAATGTTTTGTGGTAATTGACCACCAACACTGACGACAACACCCTTTGAATTTTCCAATTCATAAATATCAAGAACTCTTTCTAATGACAATTCTTCAAAATATAATCTATCGACTTCATCGAAATCAGTAGAAACCGTTTCTGGGTTATAATTAATCATAATGGTTTTACGTCCAGATTTTCTCAAAGCACGAGCAGTAGAAACTGCACACCAATCGAATTCAACAGAAGAACCAATACGGTAAACACCAGAACCTAACACCATAGTACCTTCTTCATCGAAAACAACGTCTGAAGAAGTCGCATTATAAGTGGTGTATAAATAATTGGTATTGGCTGGGAATTCAGCAGCCAAAGTGTCGATTTTTTTAACAAATGGAATGATACCAAACAGTTTTCTAACACTTCTAACTTCCAATTCAGTCGAATCAACACAAAGAGCAATTTGTTTATCAGAGAAACCCAATTTCTTAGCTCTTCTTAACAAATCACTATTAATCTTTTCCAATGAACCAACGCTTTCCAATTCTTTATACATATTAACAATGTTCATCAATTTATGTAAAAACCATTTATCAATTTTGGTCAAATCGTGCACTTTTTCAACAGAATAGTTTTCATGGAGTAAAGCTTGACCAACAGCCAACCATCTTCTGTCAGTTGGGTTGGCTAAAGTTTCATCCAAGTTATCGAACTTGTCACCTTGGAAACCAATATATGATGGGTCAACTTGTCTAATAGCCTTTTGGAACGATTCTTCAAAGTTTCTACCAATAGCCATGACTTCACCAACCGATTTCATGGCAGAACCAATGTCTCTATTGACATGTTGAAATTTGGCCAAATCCCATCTTGGAATCTTGGTGACCATATAATCTAAAGATGGTTCGAAATTAGCAGAAGTAGTTTTGGTTACAGGGTTTGGTAATTCAGGTAATGTATGACCCAAGGCAATCTTAGCAGCAGTGTAAGCCAATGGGTAACCAGTAGCCTTTGATGCCAAAGCAGATGAACGAGACAAACGAGCATTGACTTCGATAACTCTATAGTCTAAACCATCTGGTTGCAAAGCATATTGAACGTTACATTCACCAACAACACCCAAATGTCTAATGATCTTGATAGCAGCAGATCTCAACATGTGATATTCTTCATCAGATAAAGTTTGAGAAGGTGCAACAACAATTGAATCCCCAGTATGAATCCCCAAAGGATCAAAGTTTTCCATATTACAAACTGTGATACAATTACCGACACGATCACGAACAACTTCATATTCGACTTCTTTCCAACCTTTTAATGATTTTTCAACCAAGATTTGTGGAGCCAAAGAAAGTGATTGAGAAGCCAAATTTTTCAATTCTTGTTCATTAGAAGCAAAACCAGAACCAAGACCACCAAGAGAGTAAGCGGATCTGACGATGATTGGATAACCAACTTCCACAGCGGCTTTCAAGGCATCATCAACGGTTTCAACAGCAATAGATTCGGCAATAGGAATATCAATTTCCTTCAATGCTTGTGCAAAAAGATCACGATCTTCAGAAGTTTCCAAAGTTTTAATTGGAGTACCTAAAACCTTAACACCATATCTTTCAAAAACACCCATTTTATCTAATTTAACACCAACATTTAAACCAGTTTGACCACCGAAAGTCAACAAGATCCCATCGGGTCTTTCTCTTTCGATGATATATGTGATATATTCAGCAGTAACAGGCAAGTAATAAATCTCATCGGCCAATGAATGCGAAGTTTGATTTGTTGCGATATTTGGGTTGATTAAGATCGATTTTTTGTTTGCTTCTTTTAAAGCTTTGATTGCTTGTGAACCAGAATAATCGAATTCACCTGCTTGACCGATTGATAAACCACCAGAACCAATCACCAACACTTTAGAAACATCGACGAGTTTATGTGCATTATCATCGGTGAATTTTTTCAAGAGTTCACCACCAGCATAAACTGGTTCTTGTTGTAATAACTTGGGGAAAGTCGAGAATTTAGATACTCTTTGTACTTTTTTCGACACAAATGTCAGACGAGATATCAAGTTTCTAAGCTGTATCATCGTTGACTTCTTTTTAAATTTAATAGTATATTCAAGAAAAGAATTGGAAAAAAAACCTAGAAAATAAACGAAAATGGGGAATGGCTATTTATATGGTTGTGAAAAGTTTTGACCAGTTCCTAATTGGGTAATGAGTCATGAAAAATTTGAGCGAAAAATGAGTTAACCGCGTTGTAAGATCAGTGGACATAAAATGCTTACGTAACAGGGGAGGAAGAGTTAAAAAAAAAAAATTCAAAATTAAAGATCCGGGTAATCATTTTTTCAAGGATGAGTAGATGAAATTACTCGTTGAGTGTGTAAGTTCACAAAGATGAATTTCACGGGTCCTATCGTGATTGACGGTCGATCCTGCATCTCTTCAACATTACACGGACGACAGTTTCCGTGTTTTTCCACTAATTCTTCGTATAATAATCGAACTATTCCCTTAATTTGTTAACTGAAAGCGAGATCATCACCTATTTTAAATAATCTAAATGGCATTTATTCGCTAATCTTTGGTTTTGTAGCCTTTAATTTTTAATCAATTTGTATTACGTAATATCTGCAAAATTATGCGATAAATTTTTACTCTATCTAATTTCATATAAAGCCCTTTAATATACCGGAATTTACATTTATCAACAATATTTATAGACCATATGACCAGTAATACGAATAAGACACGGTCAGGTGGTAGTAATAGATTCATGGGAGTAGATAATACGTTGGGACATGTGATTTCTCCTTCGACTTCACCTCCAAATTCATCAGTTCCAAATAGACGACGCAAATTATCAATAAATGAAGCATTGGGCAATTCATTTGTGAGCAGTCCCAACCATACGTTTGAATATGCTGGTAGAAGCTACGTCAGTATGGGAGGTCATCGTGCAAGCATTGTGCCGAATTCACCTGCGATTTATACTGGAACAGAGATTCATGAGCAACTGGCCAATTTGGCTTCAATTGGTGTGACAGATGATGAAATATCGATTGAAGATCATTCAACAACAACACCTTCGATTGGAAATGCTTTTGAAGAATTTAATGGATCTCCTCCAATTCCGATTGGAAATAATTCCGAAGAAAATACTCTACTTATTTCAGGGTCTTCTCATAAATATACAGATGATATATCTTCAAGTAAATTTCATCAAAATGAAGATTTGGAAGCAAATGCTGGGAATTCGATTGCAGATTTCAAAAGAGTTGGCAAACGTATAGAACCAAAGAAACCAACGACATTTGTCGAGGAATATGTGCTTAGACCAGCAACATACCTTCCGGCTGTTTTTTTGGGTACTTTACTCAATATTTTGGATGGTTTATCTTATGGTATGATCATGTTCCCGATAGCAGAACAAGTTTTTTCATCATTAGCACCTGCTGGGTTATCGATGTTTTATATGTCAACCGTTGTTTCACAATTGGTTTATTCGCTCGGAGGTTCTGCGTTCAAATCGGGGATTGGATCTGAAATGATTGAAGTGACTCCATTTTTCCATACAATGGCACTTTCGATTGCATCTCAGATGTCTGGAGAAGAACCAGACGCCATCATTGCAACAACAATCACCACTTATGCCGTTTCCTCGGTGATTACGGGTCTTGTTTTTTATTCATTGGGTCGTTTACGTCTTGGGTCACTTGTTGGGTTTTTTCCAAGACATATTCTTGTCGGATGTATTGGTGGTGTTGGATATTTCTTGATAGCAACCGGTATTGAAGTGTCGAGTAGATTAGAAGGTGGTTTACTATACAATGGTGAAACATTTGTATATTTATTCACAAATCATATTGTTTTACTTGAATGGACAATTCCATTAGTTTTAGCTGGGATTTTGGTTATTCTTCAACATAAATTTCATAATACTTTACTTGTTCCACTTTATTTCATTGGAGTTTTTATATTTTTCCATCTTTTTGTTGCAATTATACCACAATGGAATTTATCAATTGCAAGAGATTCTGGTTGGGTATTTCCAACAGTTAAAGATGATCAACCATGGTATGGATTTTATAAATTATATAAATTTCAATTGGTTGATTGGGTTGCAATTCTTAGACAATTTCCTTCGATGTTAGCATTAACATTTTTTGGAATTTTACATGTACCAATTAATGTTCCAGCATTAGCAGTTACAGTTGGAATGGATCAAATTGATGTTGATCGAGAATTGGTAGCGCACGGGTATTCAAATATGATTTCAGGATTTGTTGGTTCAATTCAAAATTATTTGGTTTATACTAATTCTGTACTTTTCATTCGTGCAGGTGCTGATGATAGATTGGCAGGAATTATGTTGGCAATAGCTACAGGATCAGTTATGATGGTTGGTCCTGTTGTTATTGGATATATTCCAGTTTGTGTTGTTGGAGCTCTTATCTATTTATTGGGATATGAATTATTGAAAGAATCTTTATATGATACTTATGGTAGATTACGCAAAATCGAATATACCACCGTTGTTTTAATTGTTGTTACAATGGGTGCAGTTGATTTTGTTGTTGGTATTCTTGTTGGTATATTACTTGCATGCTTATCATTTGTTGTTGAAGCAGCTCGTAGTCCTGTTGTTAAAGGGATTTATTCGGGGAACGTCGCCAGATCGACTGTTTTAAGACATCCAAAACAACAAGAATTCTTAAGAGATGTTGGTAATCAAATTTGTATAATCAAATTACAAGGTACATTATTTTTTGGATCGATTGGTGGAGTTGAAAATCAAATTAGAAATAAATTTGAAAATGATATTTTTACAAATAATCCTATTAAATATTTAATTATTGATATGAATGGTGTTAGTACAATTGATTTTTCAGCAGCTGAAGGTTTTAGAAGAATTTTAAATTTAACAAATGAATTTGGTACACAATTAATTTTTTCATCTGTTTTGGAAGATGATGATATTATAAAGGCTTTAAGAGATGCAGGATTATGGGATAATTGCGATGATGGGAATTGTATTCAATTATTTAATACGTTGAATTATGCATTAGAATGGTGTGAAAATACGTTTTTGAAGACTTATAAAAGTATTCAAAATTCACAAATCCTGAGACAAAAAATCAATGTTCCTGATAATCAAAGGCAAAGATCAAGTAGTACAGCCAATATTCCTCATGGTAGTGTTAATACAAGAGCATTAATAGGTGGGACTTTTGATTATGGTGCTACACCAAGAACCAACTATGTTTATCAAGCAGCTACAAGGACCGTTTATGATGAACAAAAGCTCTCAAACAAGTATTATAGTACATCTGCCGATTCATCATTTAAAAAACAACCATTGCCATCTATTATGATCACTTTTCAAGGTTTGAGTGAAAAAGATGAAGAATTTTGGTCACAATTAACAAGTTATTTCATTAAGGAACAGGTTCCTGAGAATTATGAATTTTATAATACGATCAAAGATTCACCTGCATTTTTCATTGTACAACTGGGTCTTATTAGATCAGAATTTAAATTTGAAAGTGATAATCGAACTTTAAGATCGAGTATTTTACCCAATACTGCATTTGGAGATTTAAATGAAGTTGGTTCGACTTTTAGACAAGTCACATATACAACCGTAAATGATTCGATTGTGTGGAAGTTATCGAATGAGAAAATCGCTGAATTGTTAAAACAACCAAATGGTGCGACTATCTACAACGAATTGTTCAAGATCCAGACCAAGTTGATTCGTGAGCGTTCGGACACGATGACTGCGAATTTGGTGATTGCGGGTTGATAGTTCTATAGAAAGGTCTTGGACTCATTCTAGACTGAGAAAGAAGAATACTGTATAGAGAAGAAGAATACTGTGTTGAGAAAGAATACTGTGTAGACTTAATTAAGAAAAGGAAGTAGTGTGCAGACATGACTAGAAAGATACCAAGTGCGCTTATTCATACCAGGTATTCTCGATAAATTCAGATTGGCTTAATAGTCACAGCGTGTATATAGAGACAATAGTAGTTACGCACTCCTCTATTTGAAAGAGTACTCCACTATATGAAAGAGTACTCCACTATTAAAGAGTACTGTTATATGAAAGGGTACTGCTATACAAGATGTACTATGTACTCTATACCATTCCAGCATGAGACATTCCATAGAAGAACTCCACTATTGGACAACCTATAAGCCTACACAGCACAAAATTTGTCATCCAAAGATCCCCCTAATTTGGTTTATCGCGAAATCTTTAATTGTTACGAAATTTTATCCACAAAACGCTTTATACGCCCCCTAATTTAAAAGATTAACCGATATAAATAGAAACTCATATCATCTATTTTATTTTATTATACACCTAATAGTAGTCATGGTCTCATTAAAAAAGTTTGCAATTGCTGGTTTGGTTGTCAGTACCCAAGCACTCTCACTTTTACCTGTTGTTCAACCAATCTATGATAAAGCAATCGAAGCTTTCCAATTAGAAGAAAACCACAAACAATCATCTCAATTAATTTTTGGTGGTTTGGATGAGATTTCAATTGAAAATTTACCTAATCCGGATGTTAAACCAATTCCAGGTAATTCTCCCGTTGTACAATGTGATGCACTTGAACCTCAACTTTTACACTTGCAAAAGTTGACTATCGATCCAAACCCACCAGCTAAGGGTCAAAACTTGACTTTTAGTGCAGTTGGAGTCTTATTGAAGGATATCGAAGATGGTGCATATGTCGAAGTTGATGTTAGATATGGATTTATTAGATTGCTCCATCAAACATTTGATTTATGTGAAGAAATTACCAAGGTTGACTTGACCTGTCCCATCTTAAAGGGAGAGCAGATCATCACCAAGACGGTTGAAATTCCTAATGAGGTTCCTCCAGGTAGATACTTGGTAAATGCAAGGGCATTCACCAAGGATGACGTTCTCATCACTTGTTTGACTGCCACTGTCGATTTCCCAGCGGCATAAAGTTTAGATAATGTAGTTTTTAATAAATGATTGATTTAAAGGTTAGAGAGTTTGAATGATTTGAGGTTTACAAGGAATATCGGTCGGAGATTTTGTAGACACTGTAGTTAGGGTGTTTGATAGTGCGTACCCGGTAATGCCACTGGCTATTGATGGACCACTAGTGACTAACTGGTAATGACCACTAGTGACTCACTACTCGCACACTCCTCGCTCACTCACTCACTCTTCACTCACTCACTCACTCACTCGCTTCGCTCGTTCGTTTGTTCGTCGTTTGTTCGTCGTTTACATCTCATCGATCTCCGCATTCGGACCCTGCCTGAAAAAAGCCAAAATATAAATTTCATTCTTTACCGCCATTCATTCATTACAATGGGAATAGAAAATTACTTTTCAATACAGATATTCTTTATCATATTACGAGAGACTCTTGAGACGGCGATCATCATCTCGGTACTTCTTTCTTTTATCAACCAAAAATCGGTGGGTCTGGTACAAAAAACTCCAAAGCAACAAAATGATGAACGAAAATTAAGACTTCAAGTTTGGGTTGGTGCTCTTGTTGGTTTACTTATTTGTTTTTTCATAGGATTAGTGTTTGTATTATGTTTTTATTTTATTGGTAAAGACTACTGGTCATATACCGAAAGATTATGGGAAGGTATTTTCTCACTTTTATCAAGTTTGATCATTACTATAATGGGTATTGGACTTTTAAGAATCAATAAAGTCATGAAAATCAAATGGTGGATAAAACTTGGTGATGCATTTCAAGAAGGGGAAGGTGAAGTCTATCAAGAAGGAGATGCTCAAGCAGAAGGGGACGATTCTAGTAAACCCGATCTCGAACCATATAATCAACGTCAAAGTATTGATTCTTCTCAACCATTAACAAGTCTGTCTAATAAGAGAAAATCAAAGAAACAAAGATTTTCAAAGAAATATTTTCTTGCAATTTTACCACTTGTCACCACACTTCGAGAAGGTTTAGAAGCAGTTGTTTTTATTGGAGGTGCTGGGATGTCACAACCACTTTCTTCGATTCCTTTTTCGATTTTTGCAGGTGTTGCATTTGGTTCAATAATGGGGTATTTATTATATAAAGGTGGAAATAAGCTTTCACTCCAATATTTTCTTATTTGTTCGACATGTTTTCTTTATATTGTTAGTGCCGGACTTATGAGTAGAGGTGTTTGGTTCTTAGAATTGGAAGAGTATGTTAGAAGATGTGGTGGATTAGATGTGGGTGAAACAGGAAGTGGACCTGGCTCATATGATATTGCCAAAAGTGTATGGCATGTCAATTGTTGTAATGGGCTTAAAGATGGTTGGTGGATGGTTTTTAATGCCATTTTTGGTTGGACAAATTCGGCTACTTATGGAAGTGTAGCCAGTTATATCATGTATTGGTTATTTGTAATTGGATGGTTAAAAATTAAATTATATGAAGAAAAAGAAGGTATGCTTCCTTTAATTCCAATCAAATGGCAACTTAAAAGGATTAGAAAGAAAGTTAAATTATATGAAATTAGACAAGCACAACTTAGAGAAGTTAGTTAAATAATACATAGTATTGTACAGTTCATAGTATTATACAATTCATAGTATTTTACAAAGTACTACTCATATTCTAAAATTCGTATCACAGTCAATTCATAGTATTATACAAATTACTCTCAGATATTACATAGCAAAATACCTTGGTTCATCAAACACATGGTACCTATGACCTCTAACACCATCTCCTCTGAACAATTGTGGCATCCTCAAATTCTCATCAATCTCCGATTCATCAACAAAATGATTACCATATAAGAAATCATGATCATTGTTTTCAATTTGTTCTTGATCTAATAGTTTAAATTTGGCAATTTGTAATTCAGTATCAGTGATTGTTGATCTTGAAATTCTAGCATATGCAACCTTCTTTAAATCTCTAAATAAAATATATTCACACCATCTATCCCAATCGGAACTATCGATATCATGAACACGAGATGTTTCACTAATATATGTATTATAATTCCCTAAACCTGGTTCAACAACCAAATAACTTAATAATACCAATGGATTTTTAGATTGTCCCATAATTTCAGCAATACCCAAACTTTGTAATCTACGATCTTCAACATCTTCTTCTTGTCCAGAATGGAAAACAACAATATCAACCAATTCTCCATAAATATCTAAAGTAGCCAGAATAGCTGGAGCCAATTCTCCAACTGGTGAAGGTAATAAATGATGTTTTGATTCAATAATAGGGAATTTTGAAAGAAGTGCAGCACCCCAAGTATGTTTATTAGGACCTGGACCATAATCAACATACATTCCTAATTCTTCAGCAATAGTTTGAGTAAAATCACGACTACCTCCAATAAGACGTTGAGTATCAGTTTCTAAAAGACCAATGATATCAACCTCTGCTTCTCTAATCAAATTGGCCATTCTAGTTTCAGATGCCCACATATCATTATCTAATCCAAAATGAACACACCAAATCCCAGTAGTAAAAGATTTAGAATCTTCATTATATGGTTTATATAAAGTAGTTGGTAATCTTTTAATAAAAACTGAAGTGAAAATCGCCAAAAGAATTGTTAAAATCGTCAATGATTGTTTGAAAAGTTTCCCAGTAACTTTTGAAGATGAATGTCTTTTCTTATAATTATAAACACCAGCCAAAAGTGCAATTTGTGACCATGTTAAGAAATAATCAGAATGTTCTCTCATAAATGGACCACCTGGAACAAATGCATAAGCAACAACCCAAACACTTGCCAATGATAAAATCACATCGAAAAAGAAAGCTGTAATGAAAAGTAAACTTGGATTATAACCTATTGTACTTTTGAAAATTATAGGACTAAGAGTTGTCAAATAAAAAGCATAACCAAAACCACCAATTAAACCAATCCAATGTTTAAAATTATAAAAAACAACAACACTAATTACACCAAATGCATTGAACCACCAAGTGGTGAAGTTAATATGATCAAATTTTAATGTGGCCAAAATACCAAATATAATAGCACCAAAATGGAATGGGGCACCTGTGATTGGAGTTGGACCTCTAATAGGAAATCCTTCCCAAGTCCAAATACTTAAAGAACCTGAATCGGTCAAGAATAAATGTAATGAAAAGAAATATCCTGCAAATCCTAAAGCTGCTAAAGAAAATGAACCACCAGTTATAATTTTAACGGTAGCTTTTAAATTGATAATTTTTGGAGTGAAAAATGCTCCCAATAATCCCAAAAAAATTCCAAAAGAATTATAACCACCATTTTCTTTATGCATAATTGGCCAAATTGGGTTATTTGTATAAAACATGAATTTTGCAATTGAAGTAGCCAATAAACCAAGAATAAAAGTGGTGACGAATGAATTATACTTTTGAGGATGATTCCATAATGACCATTGTTCAACAATTAATGAAATTATAGAGAAAATCGTACCGGCACTAACAGAGAGTAATCTTGATTCTGGTTCTTCAAATTTATAAGCACCAATCCCAAATAAAACAGCCAAAGTTCTTGTGATTTGAGGGTATTCTGCTAATTTATTTCTAATTGAAGGTATAATCAATAACATGGGTGCAATAAAGAGGGAAAATGAAGCAGCTTCATAACCAGAAATTCCCATATGCCATAATGGGAAATACCAAACACAAACAAATAAAGAAGTTACAATTGACCAAAAAAGAAATGAATTAACAAAATTGATTAAAAATTCGAAATTTGTGAAATCTTCAACGGTTGAAATTTCATTGATTTTAATTGATGAAATTTCAGTGTTTTCGATTGATGAAATTTCACTACTTTTGATTGGTTTTTCCACTCTAGTTAATTGAATACCAGATCCGTAGAATCTAACTTCAAGCTTGGAGAAATCAACGATTGACCAGGCATCAAAGCCAACGTCAAGCAAGATCAATGCCCATTCAAAGTATGCATACACAGAGTACGCACCGGGTCTATCATGGATCTTGTGTTGAATAAACCAATAAATCAATGGAATAATAGTGAGGAAAAATGCAGAACCAGTATAAAATCTACCTTTTCTAACAAATGAATTCTTGGGGGAAAGTATTGTTATGGTGATAGTCCATGGAATCGTCAACACCATATAACTGATCATGAAAATATCATGCCAATCATGATCATCGGTCGATGTGATATATACCCAACCACCACATGTAAAAGTTCTAATGAAACCTGAGATAACGGCAATATAAGGAAGTGAAGAATTACTCTTGTATAAAATAAGGAAATTAAATAATAGTAACAAGAATCTTGGGCCTGAAGTTACAGCAATTAAAATTTGGAAAACAGATCTTTCGGGATATCTGTCACCAATTGTAGCAGAAACACTTGGAAACCATTCTTCAGGATAACCCCATGATGCATTCTGGACGATTTTATGATAATGTAACCAATATCCAATGAATAATGCCGATAAAAAGGCTGAATAGGCGAAAATAGTATGAGCATATGCAATTATACTGGCATTGAACGATAGAATGAGTTCAGGGGTCGTAGATTTCTCCACAGACTCTACTTTCTTTTCATTCAATACCTTTTTCGAAGACATTGTAAAGTCTTATAGTGAATGTGTATATTGTAGTTGACGCACTCCATGTTACCCTTTATTGAAAAAAATGGATCCGAGGATGCAGGAGATCAAAAAATTTCCACCACATGACTGCGCACTTGACTTATCCACGACACGACTTTTTAATTAAAGCCAAAAAAAAAAAGTTGAAATATCCAGTTAAATCAATTCAAATAATTGAAAGTGATAGACTAGATAAGGATGGGTATGTATACACAATTAAACAAATCAAGTATTCATTTACTAACTTCATAGGCTTGGATAACTACGAATCTCACAAGAGACCAGAATTGGTTTCGTTCGATGATATCGATTATGAAAAATTCCCTGAGGTCCAACAAGCAAGAACCTCAATGATGAGAGAACAATGGATAAGATCTCATGAATTGAGAATCACCCATGACGCTATTCAAAAGTGTAAAACCTACCACAGAGACGATGCTCAAAAGAACTGTAAACCTTTGGTCTTAAAATACATGAAGATGCTTGAATCTTACCCATTGCAAGGTTACTTGGGTTACCAAAAGAACGATCCTTCCAAGTAACTTCCGCGAGTCTTTCAAGTAGCTTCTGCAATTCTTCCAAGTAGCTTCTACTCAACTTTCATTTGCCCATGTCATTAAAATGCATTATAATTCCGTTTTTGTTGGCTGTATATATGTATATACACAGTTATGTATACTAGAGATTTTTCACGATGTAGAGCAAGATCAGAAAAGTTTTAATCAAATGTAGATCATTGAAGACATAAAGAGGTTGACCATTGAAGTGGTGTATTCGTTGAATTGAAAAAGTCGTGTACTGAACACAATTTTCAACCAATCAAATGCGACAATGTGTTGAAAAATTCGATACTAACAGTAAAGCGACAAACGAAAAAAGCTATTAAAAAATTTTGAAATTATACAGATTTGTATACTGATTTATAGCAAAAATGTTTCGTTTAGGTGCTACTCAAGTTGCCCGTTCTGTCGGTGCAAGGTATGTAATTAGATTCTTCACCTTTTATTAGTATGAATTGAATTATTAACAAGATAGAAACTATGCCACTTTACGTGAAATTGAAATGCGTCTTAAGTCCATTAAGAACATTGAAAAGATCACCAACACCATGAAGATTGTTGCATCTACTCGTTTGAACAAGGCTCAAAGAGCCATGCAAGCTTCAAGAGTTTTCAATGAATCTGATAGCGAATTTTATAAGAATGCCGAACCAGAAAAGGGTGAAGAAAATTCCAAAACCTTATTGGTTGTTGTTTCATCTGATAAAGGATTATGTGGATCTATTCATACTCAAATTTCCAAGTCTGCTAGAAAGAGATCTTTAGAATTAAATGGAAATGTTGATATTGTTACTGTTGGTGACAAAGTTAAGTTACAATTATTAAGAACTCATTCAGATAAATTGAAATTATCATTTAGTGGTGTTGGTAAAGAAGCTCCATCATTTAATGAAGTTGCTTTAATTGCTGATGAAATTCATAAATTAGGTAAGTATGAAAATGTTGAAGTTTTATACAACAAATTTGTTTCAGGTGTTTCATTTGAACCAACCAAATTTGCAGTTTTTGCATCTGAAGCCATTGAAAAAGCTCCAGGTTTATCCAAATATGAATTGGAAGGTGAAGGATTATCTGAAACTTTGAGTGAATTTTCATTGGCCAATTCTATTTTGACTGCAATGGCTGAAGGTTATGCATCTGAAATTTCTGCCAGAAGAAATGCCATGGATAATGCTTCTAAGAATGCCGGTGATATGATCAATTCTTATTCGATCTTATATAACAGAACCAGACAAGCTGTCATTACCAATGAATTG
The DNA here is from genome assembly GCA_030582715.1 of Kodamaea sp. yHQL449. NCBI lineage: Eukaryota > Fungi > Ascomycota > Pichiomycetes > Serinales > Debaryomycetaceae > Kodamaea > Kodamaea sp. yHQL449. The sequence continues at coordinate 77,125 of JAJMGT010000020.1, read as the reverse complement.
GTTGATATCATTACTGGTGCTTCATCTTTGGATTAAACAAATCACCAATTATATACTTGATGTTTTGATTAAGAAAGAAATTGATTTTCCAATTATGTACTCTCTATATAAACAATACATAATTACCATATTAAAAATTATTTATTCTATAAAATTCAATCAAGTTTGATTGCATTATAAATATTCTTTATAAAGATTAAACCAGTAATTGTACTAACCGATCCAAAAGTAATTGAAATCATTGTACAACTAAGACCCATATAACCAAAATATAATAAGCCACTAACAAAATCATTAACATCCAAATAAATTAAGAAATAAAAGATTGAATACAAGTAAATATAAACTCCAATACTTGCCCCAACTCTAAAACTTAACCAATGCCAATTTGGATTATTATAAACTGCAAGTGATATATATAAAGCAACAATAGTTGATTCGATGATTATCACAAGAAGTAAGATCAATGTAATGAATAAAAATCCATACATATAATAAAAAGTTGTTTTTTCAAACCATATTGAATTAAATACAAATGCCAATTCAACATAAACAATACTAAAAGGAATTAATCCAAAAATTGCAATATTAATCAAAGGATTTTTAATCCATGATTTTGATGTAAAATATTGAGTTATATTAGATTTTATAGTGAATAAATTTTTTGATGAAGATTTAGTATTAAAAATTGAATTTGAATCGAATTTCTTTAAATTCCCCCAATAACCTCCAAGTATTGCCAATGGAATTTCAACAAGTAAGAATAAGAATATAAAAACAATTATTGTACCCAAAGGTAATGCATATGAAGATTGTTTTGCCCAAACAAAAAAGTTTAAGAATAAAACAATTGAAAATACAACACTTGGAATTGAAGAACTAAAGATTATTGATAATGAAATTGTATTACGAATTGAATATTCGATATTTAATATTCCATTATGAAAGATCTTATGTAATATTATCCCCAAATATGAAGAAATAAAACCTGATATTATAAAGAAAAATATCGAGATTGAATAAATTGAACCATGAAAATTTGAATTCATATTAATAACATGAATTGAAATAACTCCAATTCCTGCAGTTAACATTTGAATTCCACTTGAAAGTGTTAATGAAAGTAAAAGTCCTAATTTAGGTGGATTACTAACTTCATTAACTAAATGTTTCCAAGTTGAATCTTCTTTATTTAAAGGTATTAATTGTTGATTTTGAACTTCTTTCTTTAATACTCGAATTAAAACAATTGCAACTATTAATGAAAGAAAAAATACAACAATTAATGAATTAATTATTGATAACCAATGAATTTTATGATTTTTTGAATTCGATTCATTTTCATAATATAAATCCCAACGTGATTCATAATCTACAGAATTATCTTCTCTCCAATAAACAGAATATGTATATGGGATTCTTATAGATAATTTGTCACCCTTTTTATTGGCATCTTTTAATGATTTTTTATCAATTGTAACGGGGAAATTTTCAAAATCTTTTGAACCTCCAGGACATGTTTCATCAACAACACTTTTGGGATATACTTCGAATCCAACAATTGTATTTGAATTTGTTTTTTTGTCTTTGTGAAATCTAATTACAATCATTACATGATTATATAAATAACTGATATCTTTTTCAACAAATCCCATTGGAAATCCTGCTGCATAATATTTATTTGCACTATGAGCCGATGAAATGAATGTTGTTGCACCTGGTAACCCATCCACCATCCAATGAACAACATATCCATCTTTAATTAATTGGTCTGCTTTTTTTAATGAAGATTCTCCAACAATTAAATCACATAATCTCATACATGATACATCAACTCCAAATCTTAAATCATAATTACTTTCCCAAATCCGATCTCCATTCAAAATTGCTCCAAGAGACATTGGAACGGCTTTTGTATCATCTGTTTTAGGACAAACAAATGGTAAACTATAATAACTATATGGTAATTGGGTATGATCTGATTCTATTTTGTTGACATATAAATCAACCTTATCACCATGTTGGTAATAATTCGGTTTGAATTCGAAATCAAAAGCTGTTATAGCGTTGATAATCAAGGTGAATACCAATAGTATCATCAACATTGTTGGTTCTCCTTAAAATTACGACTGAATTTTTTCTTTCTTTTTCGCTACTGCTGATTGATTTATTTGAAAAACTTGATTGTTTATTTTTAGTCTAGTTTAGTGAGAAATTCGATGCGCATTTAGAAATGCGGAATAAATGTGTGAACGGCTGCAACGAGGCGTATGATATGCAGCGAACGTTATCTCTGTACTCACTGTTCACTGTTCACTGTACTCGCTACTCTCTACTCTCTACTCTCCCTCTTTCTCCCTACTCTCTACTCTCCCTCTTTCTCCCTACTCTCTCTCTCTACTCTCTCTACTCTCTCTCTCTCTCTACTCTCCGTGTTTATTAGACTACCTAATGTCATAACTACCCTCTCCCACAACTACTCACTCAATAACTACTCACTCCTCACTCACTCCTCACTCACTCACTCGCTTCGCTCGTGAGTGAGTTACTTTTCCTTCAACGACTCCATTGCCTCTCGAATCAAATAATTCCCCTTTGGATCCAAATTCAATGCAATTGTAAACTCTTTAATAGCTTGGAATTTATCATTTTGAATATTATATAATTGACCTAAAAGAAAATGTACCGAAGCTTCATCAGGTGCTAAATTCTTTAAAATTTCAAAATTTTTAAGTGCTTGTGAAAATTGTTGCATTGAAAATAATAATTGAGCCTTTTTAAATATTGGTAAAGGATTTAATGGTTGAAGTTTATTTGCTAATTCATATTGTCTTAATGCAAGATTTTTTTTACCTAATCTTTCTAAAACCATTCCAACACAACAAATTAATATAATATTGATTGGATTAATCAGAACTGCTTTACGGAAATGATAATCAGATTTATGATAATCTCCTAAATTAATATAAACCATTCCAATTCCATATAATGCATTATAATGTCTTGAATCAAGTAATAAACTAATTCTAAAATTTTCTAAAGCCATTTCATAATTATCATTACCAAAATATTCATGACCTTTTAAAGTATAAGCATAAGTAAAATTTTCATCAATTTTAGTTGCTTTATTAAAACATTTAATAGCTTCATCAGGTTCTCTTGTTAATGAAAATAAATTCCCAATTGCACACCAAGTTATTGGAGAATTTATATCAAGATCATGTAATTCATTACATAAATAAGTAAGTTCAATTTTTTTATCTAAATGCCATAATAATGTCGAATAATATTCCATATCTTCTAATCTTGTTCTATCCAATTTACGTAATTTAATAAAAAAATATTCAGATTGTTTATAATTAACAATTTCATAATGTAAACGACCTAATTTACTTAAAATCCAACATGAATTTGATTTTTCAATTTCTGAAAGTGATTCTAATAATCTAATGGCTTTATAACAATCATATTTTGTCATACATTTAAAAGCTTTAGCAAAAATTGTATATAATTTAAGTAAATAATGTTCACTTTTTTCAATATCTTTCTTTGTCATAACTGAAGTTGTTTGATTAGAAGATTGATGATCATTTTGTGAACTTGATCTTTTTAAAGTTTGTCTAATTGTTTTCTTTGCAGGAGTTTCTGTAATTTTATTACTTGGAGGTTGTGATATTAATCTTGAAGTTATTCTTGAATAAGTATTTTGTTTATATTTTTTATCTGAATCAATTGGGAAACTTGGTTTTGTAAATTCAAAATTTTGTGAAGTATTTAAATTTGATTTACGTAATGGAGCATCTGGTATTGAAATAGATTTTATCCTTGGTGTCAGTATATTATCATCTGAATGTACAATATCTATACTATTTGAAAAAGGATTTGAAATCTTATCATTAATCTCATTAAATAAACTTGTGTTAATACTTGGTAAAATATCATCATTTAAATTTAATACTCCTAAATGATTTGGTTTATAAATTGATTTGATTCGTATATTAATTCCAAGTTTACATAATTCTTGTAAAGCTTCAAAATCAAATTGATTAAATTTAAGTGCTTGAGTATAATTTAATGCACTATTTTTAATATCATTTTTACCTTTATAAAGATCTCCTAATAAATGATAAATTGAAGAAGAATCAGGAATTACTGCTCTTTTTTGTTCATATTGAAATTTTTGATCATTTGTAACAAAATAATAAGCATTTGTTGGAATATTTAAAAGTTGACTTCCATTACCACTTCTATTATTAAGATTATTCATTTGATCTAAAGATGATTCATTATATAAATAATTAAGTTTAACCAATTGATATATACCTTCTTTATATTTTTTCAATTTTAAACATGATCTTGCAAATAAATATGAACATCCTAAATGATTATAATTTAACAAGTCTATTAAACGACTATAACATGATTTATATTTTGCTTGATAATAGAGTGTAAGACAGTATAAATGGATCAGATCCAAGTTTTCGGTATCCAAAGCTATCAACCGTTCTGCCGCAAACTCGGCATTGTTATAGTTGAAGGTATCCAATGAATGGAAGATGATTGAGCGTAGATGCTGTTGGATAAAGCTTGGGTCAGCTTCGGGTGATGTGTCTTGCGCTTGCATGGTGGCAGTCCCTGGTCGTAGGTGGTCTTCTTAGACAGTCTGGTCTTCTTAAATAGCCTGGTAGGTCTTCTTTAGAGTCTGGTAGGTCTTCTTAAATAGCCTGGTAGGTCTTCTTTAGAGTCTGGTAGGTCTTCTTTAGAGTCTGGTAGGTCTTCTTTAGAGTCTTGTGTTTCTTCTTTAGAGTCTTGTATTTCTTCTTTAGAGTCTGGTCTGTCTTCTTTACAGTCTTGTATTTCTTCGTTACAGTCTGGTCTGTCTTCTTTACAGTCTGCTAGTCTTAACAACCTGGCCGTGTTATCTGTATCTTTCTCAAGTCTCTCACAAATTACTTTACGTTCCTCTTGTTTTATCAACCACAAACTCCGCTCAATTTGTAAACACCGAAAAATACAAAATTCGACATACAAAAAATTAATAATTAGTGTAAAATATACATAGAAAATATAAGCAAGACATTGTCTTGTCTACTTCTTGTTTTTAATCACAAAAGATCCGTCACTGGTATATGCCATCATCTTTTCACCTGAACTAGATTTCTTTCGACTCCCACTGAGTACTCTACTATTTGAAAAAACTGATTTTGAAGTATCTAATGTAGGAATAGGATCAAAATCAGTCACTGCAGTTTTACTACTATTACCTGTTATAGGAGATGTACTACTATTTCCCAGTTTTGGTGATAATAATCCAGAAGCTAAAAGATAAGGAGATGCAAATCCTTGAGAAGATTGTGAAATTTGTGGAGTTGTTGGAGCCTTTCCAAAATTCTTTGAAGAATTAGCTGAATTGGTATCAATTGATAATTTTGGTTGAGTTTTTGTAGTCTTTTGATTTGGAATTGAAGAAACAGTTGTTTCATCAACAGAATCAATATTTGGAGAAGTATTTGAATCTGTAGATGTTTGACCATCAATATTTAAATCTTCAAGATATTGATTATAATCAGTTTCAATTACTGGACCATCTCTTAAATAACCTTTTGCTCTTAATTCTTCATCTTTAAGACGAGTTTCTTCTCTTGCTTTTGCAAGTAATTCTTGAGCTTTTGCCAAACTAACTGTTGGAGTTGAACAACTACTTACAACTGGTACACTATCATCTATATCAATTGTTGCAACCATTAAAGCTTTTAACCATCCACGCATTTCTTCAACTGTATCAACTGCAAAATAATGAGTTTTTGGTTGAGTAAATGTTAAACCTTTTTTAAATCCAGGAGCTGGAGGTACAACTTTAAAACAATAACGTCCAAAACCTGTTGAAGCTGCATAAAGTGCAACATATTTATCATTTCCAGTTTCAGTATCTGGATTAATTGGAATCACTTTATGTGCAGTAATATCAATTAATCCTCGTTCTTTTTTATCTTTTAATGATGTAAAATATGATAATCTTGTACCTTGAAGTGTAAAATATCTTGATCTCCAACTTAATGTATTACCTGATCTTTTTGATAACCAACCACTAAAATTTGCTAATTTAATTGCTTCATCTGGTGTTATTTCTTTTATACCTTCTTGAAATGCAGAAGTTTTCAGTTTTTTTGATGATGTTAAATTTCTAAAATTTTGTGAAGAAGTTGTTCTTAAATTTTTTAAACGAGATACAGGTCCTTGATTTGGAGTTGAATCTGATGTTGATCTTTTTTCTTCATTTTTCTTTTCTTCACTTTTATATGAAACAGATTTCAGTTTTTTAGGCAGTGAATAACCTCCAACTTCAAGTTCATCATTAAAATCAGATCCAGATTTTCTTTGTTTTGGAGAAAATATAGAATTTTCTCTTTTTAATTTTGCAGGTGATGTTAATTTTCCAAATCCAGTAATTTCATTATCTTCATCACTATTATTATCATCATCACTATCATCAATAGGATTTGTGTTGGTTAATTCATCTCCCTTTTTATTTGGTTTTTCACCATGTAAAAAAGAAAAAAAAGAAGAATGTCTATTATGATTTGAAATAACTGAAGAATTTCTGCGATGATGATTTTGTCCAGAACTTTGAGATTCATTTCGATTATGACTAATCATTGAAGCTTCATAAATAGAAGAAGTTGGTCTACTAAATCCAATTCCATTTGGTTGAGATAATCCTAAACCTGTTGTTGAAGCATTAGTTCTTGTTAAATAAATACTATTTCGATCTGGACTAATTTGATCTTGTCCACCAAATTTATAACTTCTATTTATTGGACTTGGATAAGATGGAGGTTCAGGAGCTCTTCTTGGAGAATCAAATGTCATTTCAGATGGACTTTTAAATTTTTTTTCATGAAGATTATCCATTGATTGAGATCTTTTTCTTTGATGTTTATAATTATCAGTTGGTGTTAAAGGATTTTTTAATTTGGTTCTACCATTTCTATCATTACCAGTTAAATCTTCTGATGAATTACTAATAAAATTTAAATATCTTTCTTCATCATTTAAATCATCATCTTTTTCATGAATTATACCATTAATATTTGAAAGTTTTGAATTAATTGGACTTGCTAAGTTTTTGGCGCTACCAGAACGACTCATTGATTTATGTTTAGCATTTCTTGTTGAAATTTGTCTTAATTTTTCAATTTCTTTATGAACTTCAAATCTTGTACCAAAAGAATCAATTTCTAATTCTTTTAAATGAGCCAAATCAAGTTCAAATAAAATTTGACCAGTTATTTTATGTCTTGCAAATTTCCCTGCAATATCTAAATCAAATCCTAAAACAAGTGCAAAATATGAAGAAACTTGTTGTGGAGTCCATTCAATTGCTTTTAAAGGATTTAAATCTTCTGTTAAAGAATTTGTTGAAGGATTTCTCAGATGTTTTTGATTTTTTGTATTTAATGGTAAACTTGTAAAATTTTCATCTGTTGTATCATTAAAATTTGAACTTGAAATTGAATTATCTAAATATGAATTAATTTGTAATTCTTCAAGTGCTTTATCTATTTCATTCATTGTTTTATCTTTCATTTTATCATGTTGAAATGAATTACTCTTTGAAATACTTCCAACTTTTCTTGATCTCGATCTTAATAATGAAGGTTTTGAATCATCTTCTTTAACTAATTGAGTAAAAGATTTTGGATAAAGTCCAACATCTCCTGTTAAAATATTTTTTCCCATATACCATCCATCATTATATTCACTATCATTCGCCAATACTTCGAGTTTATCTCCAACTTTCAAGCTTAACTCATCTCCTAATCGCGCGTTGAATTGCTTGATACATATGTACACTGGTGAACTGGTCATATTGTATGTGTGTTTGTAAGATACTTTGGCAATAGTTTAAGATAATTTGTTGATAGATTTGATATTACTTTACTTTTCGCGAGAAGTTTATTGCGAGGTGTTTTAAAAAGAAAATGGGCAGAAAAAAAAAAAAAGAAATGGAAGAGACGCCCCATTTTTAAGAGTCTTAAAATAATAAGATGAGATATTAAGTGCAAGGGTACATTCGCGAATTTGTTTTTAAAATCGTATTTGTTTTAAGGAACCTTATCAACGGTATGTATGACTGGTTATTCGTTGTCATGCTACTGAATAGTGGGATGCGATTTCTGGCGAAAATTCCAGTTTAGGAAAAAATTTTGAATGTTCGAGCACGGAATTTAAAACGTGAATAATCCCTTTACTGTTAAATATTGTTGTCAAATACTTATCATATTGGTTTGAAACGTTTCTTTAACTGTTGAATATTAAACATGTTACAGGATGTCTAGACCTTTGTTCTTTCTTTTTCCAATATTCTGTGTCTTAGTGTCGCCTGTGTGTCTTTTTTTTTTTGCCTTTTTCCCTTTTTGACACCCTTGTGATTTCGCGACATACTACCCCACTAGAAACCCTTAAATTTATTTAATTGATTATTATTATTAATAATGCCTCCGCCATCTACTCCGAACACATATACAGATCCAGGTATTGAGCCGGGTGAAAGTACAGGAAATGGCAACGGAACGACTGAAGTAAATGAGGTTGAAAGAACTGTAGCCAGTGAAGCCGAAGCCTATGGAACTGAAATCAGTGAACTGACAAACACAATAGACATAACAGACACAGCAAACACAGCAAATACAAACATAAACACACTCCTCGGTCCTTCAATAGAAAGAAATACGATCCCTCACTCTAGCAGAGCAAATATTTTACCTCCCATATTAAATTCACGTTATTCAATACCTCATTGGACAAATTCAAATCGATATTCTTCAGTTCTGGGAATTGGAGTTCGACTTAATTCATTAAATATTTTATCTGATTATTATTTTCGTCAATATCAACGAGTTTCAGGTAATAATACACTTTTACATCCACCTCTGGTACTGATGCAACCTCTGGAATATATACTGCAACAACAAGAATATTCAGGACCAAATTTACCACATTTTTCAATGAATAATATACCAATTCAATTAAGAAATATTGGTAATCATAGTGATACTGAAATTAGTAGTTCACTGGATGATGAAGATATTATAATTGATGATGAAAGTCAAGGTGAAATTGGTAGTGATTTAGATTTTGATACAACTGGTATTTATGAACAAGAACTTGAAAATGTTATAACAGAAGAAAATAATAGTGATGAAATTTCAGATGATGAATTTTTACCTGAAACTGAAGAATTAGATGATTTAAGAAATCGTCAAGATCAATTTATTGATTATATTGAATCAAGTTCTGGTGATTTAACTCTTGAAGATACTTTATTAAGATCTGCACGTCAATCAATTACTTTATTTCCAGATTCTCAAGATGAACATGCACAAAGAGCTCGTCGTGCTCATAGACATTTAATTGGAGTTCGATTACAAAGACAAAATGCAATTAGACGTGGTGAAGTATCAATTAAACAATTACCAAAAAATTCAGAGGAAAGAACTGAATTAAAAAATCAACAATTAATTTTATTAAATTCGAATTTTGAAATGATTGCAAAAGAAATTGAAAAATTATTAAATGAATTAAATTCATTTAAAAAGAATTGTAAAAAATCACCAATTTTTCAATTAGAAAAGAAACGGAATAGTATTTCAAGAATGGTATTTTTGAATAGAAGAATGTTTCGAACAAATCAATGGCATTCACCGGATTATAGGGAAAAGATGAATGAATTTTTGCAGAGAAGAAGAAGGGGAGAGGTTACCTTGGAGAGGTCACATTCGAGCTCATTCTTGGGGTCACTCTCGGTCTCCCCCTCCTTCTCGACCTCTCTCCCATCAAATCCCCCCTCCCTCGAAAACTCCCTCGAAAACTCACTCGACAACTCCATCCCCCTCTCGACCCCCAACAAAAGAAAAACAGAACACTTGTACCATTCGAGTAAAAAACAAAAAACTTCGTCAACCTTTGATAACTTATCTACCCATGAAATCGACAACATTCTTAGCGTTCAATACAACTCCTTTTTTAAGCCTGGTGCTTTATTCCGACTTCAACACATAAACGGTGTTGAAACTGACTTGTATCTCCCTCAAGTTGACTATAATCTTAAAACTCTTGAAGCCATTTTTTCATACAAATCCAACAAATTACAATCAAATTTAACAAATTGGGATAACTTATTTAAATTTTCGGATTTTTTTTCATTTAGTTATGGAGATGATTTACCATCAAATTCGAACATTTCAAAACGGATTTTTTTACTTAAAAATATCAAGACTGAATTTTCTCAAGTTATCAAATCAACATCAAAGCACTTGGATAATATTCAATTCAAGTACTTTGCTACGGGGAAAATAGTAGACTTTAAGAATCAAGATTTGAGATTCGCAAAAACAGATCATATACCATTTAAATCTAATGATATCACTTTTCAATTACTCTCATGGTTGAATATCAACCCTTTCTTACAAATCAAAGAAGACTACTTGTTTATATATTTGGAAGAACTTGACAAGAAATTCAAAGAGACAAAAGTTGAAACAAGTACTAGGAAACTAAAGAAATTACTTTATTATAAAGCTTTTGATTTTAAACAATTCTATTACAACTTAATTCAAGGATTTCTGTTTATTAGAAGCAATTTTAAAATCATTGAAAATTCCAAAATGAAGATTGAATCTGAAAATTTAAATCAAAAATTGAAAATTAAATCTGCAAAATTTATTGAAGATTGGAATTCAAAATTTACAAAACTTTTATATGAAAAATTGAATGAAGATAATCCGAAGACGTTAGTTAATATTCAATTAAATTATATATTATTTACAATCAAATTGAATATGATTGAATTTTTAGATAATTTCATTTTATTTGTGATAAATTTGATTCAAAAAATTGATCAAAATTATAATTATAAAAAGTATGGTAAATTATTGGAATTGATTAAAAAAATGGATAAACGTCGAACATGTAATGATGAAGAACTGGTTGTCTTGATTTGTTCATTAAATAGAAAATCGGGTCAATTAGAGATTCATAATTCAACTTGGTATAAACGAATTTATATGAATCATTTACGAAAACATCATTCAAGTTTGAATTCAATTCCTGCGGAGTTTGAAAGTTTTTTTGATTCATGGAAGGATAGTCAAAGGGTTCATCAAAAGAATCAGTCTCCGTTGTTTTGTCAGATGTATGGAGCTCCGGTGGATTTGTCGGGGTGGAAAGAGGGGCTTGGAGGGGGAAATCAAAGTTTTGGGTTTGTCTGACGCGAGGTGCTAACTCTCGCTGGTGCTGTGTCCTTACGCTCCGCGCTGTGTCCTACTAACTCTTGCTGTATAAATAACTCTCGCTGTTTCCTACTAACTTTCGCTGTTTCCTACTAACTTTCGCTGTAGCCTAACCCTCTCTGTAGCCTAACAATCAACCAATTCGCGGTAGCGAATTGGTTGGCGAATTGGTCGAATTGGCTGGCGAATTGGTCGAATTGGCTGGCGAATTGGTCGAATTGGCTGGCGAATCGGTCTACCAAAACCCCCATCCTCCTTTTCCTTCTCTTCTATCCTGTTTCTTCTTATTAAAAAAATCCTTCTTACACTCTTTATAAGCATCGAAATAATCTTGACATACAGATCTATCTTCTTGATTACGGTGAATACATTCGATCGACGCCTGTCTACTTTGTTCGCAAGGATCGTAGAATTTGGAAGGATCTTTCATGCTCCATCTATACTTGTGTCTATGATTTTCAGGATTATCGGGATAAAATTTGAGTTTATTGACGTCTCCACTTGTAAAGTCAACTTTTGATTTATCGGTCTCTACTTTATCCGATCCGAGATCGTATTTTGAGGAGGTGTCTGACACATTACCTTGGCCATTACCCTGGACATTACCCTGGACATTGCCTTGGACATTATCTGAAGTGTTATCCAAAGTATTATGGGTGTCTTCGTTCGTCATTGTGGTGTAGTCGTTGAATTATGATTTTTCATGTATTTATTTCACTCACTCACTTTACAGTTTATACACAAAATATTTACACTTTACACTGACAAAATATTACTTTTATTTGTGATGAGCAGCCAATATGAATTCATTTACTGAAAATCAACCTATCAAGTACTTGCAAGGTCAAGATGTACCTTGTCAAAGATGCAAAACTGAAAATGCCATTTTAATTTCAAGAAAGGAAAATTTTTGCTCAAATTGTTTTATTCGATTTATTAGAGGAAAGCAAAGAAAGCAAATGCAAGATGATAAATATAAAGTCAAATATGGACCTTTAGTTGATAAGTTGGGGAATCAAAAAGTCTTGTTGGCAGTTTCGGGAGGTGTTTCATCTTTAGTGTTGGTTGATGTTATTGCTTCCTTATTACAAGAACAATCTCAAAGTCATAAAGGAAAGCAAGGATTCGAATTGATTCTATTAAATATCGATGAATTTGAATTAAATGATTTAACCAATCATATTTCAAAAGTCCTTCCAGAACTTCTTACCCGTTATTCTCCTGTAAATATCAAATTTAAAGTATTATCTTTAAATTCATTTATATTGGACCAACAAATGTTAAAAAAAATCATTATAAATGATGAGTTTAGTGGGTTAAAAGCTCAGTTAGAAAGTTATCAGTATAGTTTATTTGATTTGCTCGAACTCTGTCCTAATAAATCATCTGTTGAAGATTTGTTGACCATCATATATGATGAACTTATTTTAAGAGTTGCATTTGAAGAAGATTGTGAAACGGTATTATACGGACATAGTATGACAAGGATTGCAAATGAAATCATTGCATTGACCGTCAAAGGTAGAGGTTCCACTGTTTATAAAGCAATTGCTGACCATACAACAACCTTTAGAACCTCTGATATCAAGATTTTATATCCATTACGTGATGTTTTATTTGCTGAAATCGTTGCATATGCCAAATTATCTAATTTAAATGAATTTGAAATCAAATCAAATATTCAAAAATCAAAGATTACAAAGAATTTGACTATTAGAGATCTCACCACAAACTACTTTTCCATGTTGGATGCCACTGGTTATGCATCAACTGCTTCTACTGTTGTCAAAACGGGTGAAAAGTTGGGTGCTCCAACCTCACATGTACTAGGAATTTGTCAACTTTGTGGTGTTGAAATCTTTCAAGATCCAAGAGAATGGTTAAGAAGAATCACAGTAAATCAAGCTGCATCACTTGACACAGAAGATGAAAAAAAATTTCTTGAACTTTATAAAAATTCGATTCTTGAAAAGACCACAATTAATGGTGATCCAATTCATATATGTTATGGATGTATAGTTACAATAGGTGGATCGAATCAAGATTTCATATGGCCCCTTAAAGAAGGAGAAGATACAAAGGAATTAAACAATCAGTATGTATATGAAGATCAAAAGGTATTGGATGAGTTTATATTGACTGATGATGAGGAGTAGACTAAAGAGTTTATTGTGAGTAGTTGATGAGTAGTTTACTGTTGATAGTTTTTTGAAAAGTAGTGTATATAAAAATAAATATAAATTTTGATATCTAAAGCGCTACCATTACTTTAACCAACTGTTTATCATGAATTCACCAAATTTGTTCACAACTGATCTCTTCAAGCTTTGGCACAACGAAGATGATAACCAGGAATTGACATGGGATAATGTGCGTCAAAAAATCCGTCGAAATCAAAATCAATCTTTACCCGCTATCACTGGTATTGCAAATGGATCAAACACTAATGAACAACTTTTAGATGAACATAGAAAGTATATTAGACTGTTGTTTGCCCCTCCATTGCTGGCGTATAGCGCTGAATATCCCGGTTCAAGTTTATCTCACTTGGAATATACAATCCAAACTACAACTACTTTACCCAGTATTAAAGGTCCAAATAGTGGAGTTTCTTCAAATCTGTTGAATAATTCAATCATTTCTTCCTCAACTACATCATCAACTCGTCATATTGCTTATATGAATTTAAATACTCCTTTGACACAACAAAAAATCGAACATTTGGAACAAGTAAGGCATACTGGGTATGGTTCAATAAGACCAATTGGTATCAACAAAACTATGGAAGAACTTGATTTGGAAGAGGCACATCGGTTGAACGCAGCTGCTGCAGAACAACGCTATGATGATCCGTCGTATATACAAACGGCAGAAAATACACATCATGAAGGTACCGGTGTTAATGGAACTAATACCTCGATGCCTCATATTGATTTGGATGCAAATGTTTTGGATTCAGATGATGATGATTTGGAAAATATAAGAGATGATGAGTTTGAAGATGATGAAGATGAATACTTGGGTGATGAGCTGAGAATACGAATTGCTCAAGCTGAAGCATATGATGAAGATGATGAAGAGGATAGTAGAATCATTGGTAGTACCGAACCAGAAGAAGCAGCTTTAAGACTTAGAAGTAGAACTTTTATATCAAGACCTCCTCCTTTGGTAGCTCACTCAAATAATTTGGTTGAAGAAGGTTTTATGGCCGATGAAGTTGAATATCAACATGATCATTCTACTGTTGATCCAGGTTTATATCAAATGTTGATCAATAGTGGTTCATCTTCTACAGCACCACCCACAGTTATGAATTCCGGTAGAAGTATCGATACAAATCCTACTACAATCGGTCGATATGATGAAATCGATCAATCAGACCAAGATATGGTGATTGAAGAGTAATCTATAATTTATCTACTTTTACCAGTTGAATATGAATGGAAGGTACCATCCATTTACCACATGAACATCTAGAACCTTTCCAAGAATAACCACCGATTTTGGCCAGACATTTTGGACACATAAATTTACCTTCAATCTCACTTTTTTCTAATTCAGATTTCATCCAATCAAGAGGTTCAGTATAGAAAAAATGCAGGCACAGTAATGCAGCTTCTTGTGCCGAAACAATCCGTCTTGAATTTGGAGCTGTTCTAATGAATTGAGCTTGACGAGAATCGGTTGTTGGTGGTTCATGTTTTGCAATATCTGAAGATTTTGAAAGATGTTGACGACATTTTTTACATCTAAGATTAAAAGGTTTATCATCTTCAATTGTTTTTTGAGAAGATTTATTCATAAATTCATCTCTTAAAGTAAATGGATCAGCTTTTGAATTTAATTCAGCCATATAATCGGTATATTCATTATTTGAATCATCAATTTTATAACCCATGGCTTCGTATAATTTCAATTGTTTAATGAATCCATAATTGGGCATAACATCATCTTTCTTCCTCCTCACTGCATATAAGGCCTGTTCGAATTTAAGTTTATGTTTGAACATTAAATAAGCTGTGATGATTGTAGTTGAGCGAGAAACACCTTGAGCACAATGTACGAGTACATTTGTTTTATTAGCAAATGCAGATTCGATAAACTCATTAGCTTCGGCAAAATGTCCAATTACATTGGTATCATGTGTATCATTTAAACCAAGTTGTAAATGGGTGTACGGATCTTTTGTATATTGCAAAGGAATCGGATCGGCTCCACCAATCACCGAGATGATGTGTGATATATTATGTTGAGTAAGGTCTTCACCGGAAGTGAGAGGTTCAAGTGATGAGAGGTATAAACCTCCAAGAATTCTGTATATCATTTAACGGTTAAATTGATAGTTTGCGATGAGATCATCTCACTTTTTCTGAGACACACACATTTTTTTTTCTGCACTAAAAGATTCACAACGGCTCCGAATGAGGAAAACAAAATTTTGAATGTGGGGTCAAAAGGGGCACGGCCTTAGGGAAGTGAATGATACCAAATAACGTAATTCTCGCGAAACAGAAAAAAAAGACACTGTGCTTAAATGACATCATGACGATCCAATGTAGAATCGTCACAGCGGATGTGAATTCCGTCGACTTTACGAAACAAATATGCTATTATTTTGTGCGATCAATCTTACGATATTTCGGTGTTTAAAGCGCGGTGGTGAAAAAAAAAACTTCCGTGGTCCGTTCTTTCTTTTTTTCAGTAACCCGACAATATCCGGAAAATCTGGATTCGATCTGATGGGGTCATTTCCCCAGAATCGCCAAAATGTGGTGGTCTCCTAAACACCGGATACGTTTTATAGTGGGAGCAACAAATTTGTAAAGGTAACCATAAAAGAAAGTAATTGGCGACTCCGAAATCTGGGGAATTGGGCCTGTATAAAGGATATTTTTTCTTAACGATTTTCTCGGGTATTAGGTGGAAGTGGGTGAGAGGAACAAGGGAAGAGAGAGAGAGAGAGAGATAGAGAACAATTGTTATGTATGAAATCTTATGAATTGTCCCCAGCGAGAATAGGTCACATATTTAACAGATTCATGTTTATTTCTAAATATTGATTGATAAAACGGCTGCCCCAATCGTCCGGATATTAAACTAAAAAGATGCTCCGAGGATATCGTTTCGGTTTGTGCATCAACAGTGACATTCACCCGCACAAAAACATAAACTGGTATTTTGCACGACTTTCTAGACAGATTTATTTCTTTTTCCTGGCTTATTATTTGTTCTTGCTATCATTTTGTACAACCTCTGGCCGTATATTTCCGATATAAAATCCTTTACATTAATAAACAAATATGCATAATACTCATCGTTGATTGGCCAATTGTAATGGTAATTCGATTTTAAATGCCATGTTACATTAATTTTTTTTTTAATTTTGTGAATAAGTGCGGTGGTGTTTGGTAGCGTTCGATTCATCGGAGTAGAAATCTTTAGATATATAAATTCAAATCCCCGAATTTTTTCGTCGGTACTTGAAATTTTCTTCTTTTTTAAAGTATTTCAAAAAAGATAAACATGTCTGCTTTTAGATCTATCCAACGTTCATCTGCTTTCGCTAAGAAGGCAGCTTTAAACACAAGAACTTATGCCACTGCCGAACCAGTAAGTTTTTTTGTTTTTTTTTCATTCTCGATCAAAAAGAATTGAATTGAATACTAACTATTATTTAGACTTTAAAGGCTCGTTTAGCCGAAATTTTACCTGAAAAGGCTGAAGAAGTTAAGCAATTAAAGAAAGAACATGGTAAAACTGTATGTATAATTTTAAAAGAAGACAATTTTTGCATGTGATATTAACTAGTATAGGTTATTGGTGAAGTTCTTCTTGAACAAGCTTATGGTGGTATGAGAGGTATCAAGGGTTTGGTCTGGGAAGGTTCTGTTTTGGACCCAATTGAAGGGATTAGATTCAGAGGTAGAACCATTCCAGACATTCAAAAGGAATTACCAAAGGCTCCAGGTGGAAGTGAACCATTACCAGAAGCTTTATTCTGGTTATTGTTGACTGGTGAAGTCCCAACTGTTGGACAAACCAAGGCTTTATCCGAAGAATTGGCTGCTAGATCGGCCTTACCAAAGCATGTTGAAGAATTGATCGATAGATCTCCATCTCATTTGCACCCAATGGCTCAATTCTCAATTGCAGTTACTGCTTTAGAATCTGAATCTCAATTCGCAAAGGCTTATGCTAAAGGTGTTAACAAATCCGAATATTGGAAATACACTTATGAAGATTCTATTGAATTATTAGCTAAATTACCAAACATTGCTGCAAAGATTTACAGAAATGTTTTCCATGATGGTAAATTACCAGCTCAAATCGATTCAAATTTGGATTATGGTGCTAATTTAGCTTCTGTACTTGGTTATGGTGAAAATAAGGAATTTTTGGAATTAATGAGATTATATTTGACCATTCATTCCGACCATGAAGGTGGTAATGTTTCTGCTCACACCACTCATTTGGTTGGTTCTGCTTTATCCTCTCCATTCTTGTCTCTTGCCGCTGGTTTGAACGGTTTGGCTGGTCCATTGCACGGTCGTGCTAATCAAGAAGTTTTGGAATGGTTATTCAAATTAAGAGATGAATTAAAGGGTGATCATTCTAAGGAAGCTATTGAAAAGTATTTATGGGAAACTTTGAATGCTGGTAGAGTTGTTCCAGGTTATGGTCATGCTGTCTTAAGAAAGACTGATCCAAGATATACTGCTCAAAGAGAATTTGCTTTGAAGCATATGCCAGATTATGAATTATTTAAGTTGGTTTCAAACATTTATGAAGTTGCTCCAGGTGTTTTAACCAAGCATGGTAAGACCAAGAACCCATGGCCAAATGTGGATTCTCACTCTGGTGTTTTGTTACAATACTATGGTTTAACTGAAGAATCTTTCTACACCGTTTTGTTTGGTGTTTCAAGAGCTTTTGGTGTTTTACCACAATTGATCTTGGACAGAGGTTTAGGTTTACCAATTGAAAGACCAAAGTCATTCTCTACTGAAAAGTACATTGAATTGGTCAAGAACATCAAGGCTTAAAACCTTTTTAACGAATCATATCTTTTTATTATGTATAACTTAAAGTATTTATTTATTTATTGATGCCTTTTATTTATTAAAATCGATCTATTTTCTGGTAAAGTAATTGAATGAAATTAACTGAAAATTTTGAAAAATTATTATTATGACTGTATGACAAAAAAAAAAAATTATCACCAAATTTTGAAAAATTTAATAGACAACGAAATGACTCAAGGAATATTGAGGAATTCCTTGCGGTATCATTCTACCAAGGTGAACTATTCCAAAACACTTCATTTACCTAAAACTTCATTTGGTCCTAAAATCCCAAAAGGAAATGAACGAATCGAGTTAATAAATCAATCATCTGAAGAATTATACGAATGGCAAAATGACACCAGTCAAGATCGAACACCGTTTATACTTCATGATGGACCACCTTATGCCAATGGAGATGTTCATTTGGGTCATGCATTGAATAAGATATTAAAAGATATCATCAATAGATGGAAGTTGATCTATGATAATGCACATATTCAATATAAATTAGGATGGGATTGTCATGGATTACCGATTGAAATGAAGGCAACACAAATGAGTCTGAATAAATCAAATGCTTTAGAAATTAGAGCCGAATGTAGAAATGTGGCAGAAACAATGATAGATAAACAAAGAAATCAATTTAAAGAATTTGCAATCATGACTGATTTCAAAGATCCTTATATTACAATGTCACATCAATATGAAGTGAATCAGTTACGGATCTTTGAAAACTTGATGCGAAACGGGTTACTTTCAAGACAATTAAAGCCAGTATGGTGGGGATGTGAAACAAAGACCGCATTAGCCGAAGCAGAATTAGAATATAATAATGATCATAAATCAACTTCGGTATATGTTCAATTCCCATTGGTCAAGATTTCTAGTCAATTAAAAGAATTCTTACCTGAAAATTCAAAAATTTCATTGTTAATTTGGACTTCAACTCCTTGGACAATTCCTTCCAATAAAGCCGTTTGTATTAATAAAAACCTTGATTATACTTTGATACATTCTGGCTCACAATATTTGATTGTTTCGAGTAATTTAGCACAAGAAATTATCAATTTTAATAGTGAATACCAATTATTTAACTCAACTTTTAATGGTGAAATTTTATTAAACAACTGGTATTCAAATCCTGCCAATTTAGAAGATGAAATTTTTCCTATTTTACATGGAGATCATGTAACTGATTCTGCCGGTACTGGATTGGTACATACTGCACCCGCACATGGTGGAGATGATCATTTAATAGGGAAAAAACATAACTTGACCATTCAATCAAGTGTTGATGAAGAAGGTAGATTCATAGAAGCACATCTTCCTCAAGGATTTAAACCATTGAATGGATTAAAAGTGACTGAAAATAAAACTATCAAACAATGTATCGAACTTTTAAAAGAAAATGATATGATTTATCATGTTAATACTATTAAACATTCATATCCATATGATTGGAGATCCAAAAAACCAGTTATTCAAAGAGCAACTCCACAATGGTTTATAAATGTTGAAAAAATTAAGGCCGTTGCATTAAAATCATTAGAAAATGTCAAATTTTATCCAGAAAGTGGTAAGAATAGATTACCGCTGTTTATTAACAATCGAAATGAATGGTGTATATCGAGACAAAGATGTTGGGGTGTTCCATTACCAATCATTTATCAAAAGAATGGAGATCCCTTGGATGATATTCAAATTATTAATCATATAGTTGGTAAGATTGATGAATTTGGAACCGATGAATGGTTTAAGGATGAAAATGATGTGAGTAGATGGTTACCCGTTGAGTATTCTGATAAAGGCACTGAATATTACAAGGGGAAAGATACAATGGATGTTTGGTTTGATTCGGGATGTTCATGGAATGTTCTTGGAGATGATTTAACCAAATTAATGGATTCAAAAGTCCCATTGGCAGACATTTATTTGGAAGGAAGTGATCAACATAGAGGTTGGTTTCAATCATCACTTCTTAATAAGATCATTGCATCTGGTAAAAATGGAGATGATTTTCAACCAATTGCACCATACAAAACGATCATTACACATGGATTTACATTAGATAATAAGAATAATAAAATGTCGAAATCAAAAGGGAATATCATTGCACCACAAAATGTGATTGAAGGTAGTAATAAACCATTTTTACCAAGTTTAGGGACCGATGGGTTAAGATTATGGGTTGCATCTTCGAATTACAATTTCGATATCAATGTTACAAATGAAGTATTGACAAGAGTATTTGAAAATGTCAAAAAATTTAGAGTTACTTTTAAATACTTGTTGGGAAATTTGAATGAATTTGATAGTCAAGTTTCTTACAATGATATGTCACCATTGGATAAATATACATTATCCAAATTACATGAATTAGAAACAAATTGTATTGAATATTACAATGATTATAATTTTTCAAGAGTTATAAATGAAATCAATCATCACATGAATTCGAATTTGAGTGCTTTGTATTTTGATATTTCAAAAGATTGTCTTTATACAGATTTGAAACATTCCACAAAGAGAACAAGTATTCAAACTGTTTTGCGTCAATTATTGGTTACATACATTGGATTATTGGCTCCTATACAACCCGTCTTGACACAAGAAGTTTGGAATGAATATCGTAAATTATTTCCAACAGAAAAGACATCTCCATTTATGTTTGGTGAATGGAACAATTTCTTTAAATTACCGGAAAATTACAAGAACTTGGAGATTGAAAAAGAGTTTGAACAAATTTGGAAATTAAGGAATTTTGTTTATAAGGAATTGGAAACTTTAAGAAGCAAAGATTTGTATAAGAATAAGTTAGAAATTCAGTTAAATTTGTCAGTTGAGGGTAGTTTTGAGAAATTATTGGAAAAACATGGGGAGTATTTGGATGATTATTTTCTCGTATCAAAGGTTGTGTTGAACAATGGTGTTGATAGTGAAAAGTTGTCTCAAACAAGCATCGAAATTGAGGGGAGCACTGTTGATATTACCATCTCACACTCGAGTGATTATAAGTGTCCGAGATGTTGGAAGTTTATCGCGACTGAGGAAGATGAGTTGTGTAACAAGTGTGAAACTGTTGTGAGTGAGTTGTAGAATGGCATGTATATATCTGTAAATATCTGTAAATATCTGTATATCTAGGCATGTCTGTAAATATCTTCTATAAGGCTTTCTGTATCTATAAGGCTTTCTTTATCTATAAGGCTTTCTTTATCTATAAGGCTTGTATGTACCTATAACGCTTATCTCTACCTATAAGGCATGTCAGTACCTATAAGGCTTGTCTGTACCTATTATAGACTGTTTGTACCTGTTTCATCTTATATGCAGTCCCAATATTTTTGTCTACGTGTTTGTATTTTTCATTGCGATTGTTATGGTATCCCATCGTTCAACTTGCACACTTTAATCACATAAACATAATATACACAATATTCAAATTTATACCTCACAACTAATCATGTCACTAATATCCAATCGTAAGATCCGTAATTATGAAGAAAGAAAATGGTACATAATAGGACAATATGCATCATGTCGTGAACAATTTCAACAAGCAGATGCTGAAGCTCTTGAAGAGAAAAGGTATTTAAATAATCAACAAAATAATGAAAGTCCAGAAATTGAAGATGATGATGAAATTCATAGATTAGAAAATTATTATGATATTTTATTATCATTAGATGAATTATTATATGAATATAATGTTATAAAATCATATCTTGAAACTTCTAAAATAAAATTAACAAATCATGATAATAATTCAATTAAAGAAATGAATGATCTTGTAATTAAATTACAAAATAAATTACCAATACCTGAACTTTGTTCAGAAGTTCAAACTTTACCAATTATTCGTAGAGAAATGCAAGAAAATGCAAGAGAAGCTGGTAAAATTTTTCATATATTTGAACAACTGTCAAATAAAAGATTTATTTCACCAAATAATAATCCATTTAATGCTTTTAATAAAGATGAAAAGGTTAAAAATACAGAAAATTTTCAATCAAAAGAATTTGATAAAAATGAATTAGAAATTCCTAAAAAAAGACCAAAATGGGGTAAATCAACATTACTTGGAGGTGATTGGAATAAAGAATATATTCGTTGTATTATAGATGGAAATTTTGATAAAAGTTCAAGTAGTAGAGTTGCAGATAAAGTTGAAAAAATTAAACAATTATTAGATAAAAGATTAAATGTTACAGCATCTGGTAGAATTTTAAAATATTTATTATTACATTATGGTTTTAGAAATTCAACTATAAATATTTTGGAAATGAATAAAGAATTTGATAAATTATTTATTCAATATATAAATGAAACTCCATTAAATGCAATTAAAAAAATTCATACAGAAATGAGTAAAAAATTTTCAAATATAATGACATTAGCTGATATTGAATATGGTCTTAGATTTAGAAAATTAATGATGTCAGTTTATGGTTCACCTTTTGAACCTGAAAGTAATTTTAAAGAATTCGAATCTATGGCTCCTTATTTAAATCTGAGATCTGTTTCTGTACAACCAGATACTAGATCACAAACTTTATCACAAGCACAATCACTTCCAGTTGTTGAACCTGAAAAGAGAAAAAGAGAAAATTCATATACTTCGACAAGATCAAGAGAAAATCCATATCCTTCAACAAGATCAAGAGATGCAAAAGCAAATGATAAATCAAAATCTTTTATTTCTAATAAATATACTTCACTTTCACTTCATAAAAAACCTCGAGGAAGATCAGATTCATTAAAAGAAGAATTAAATGAATTGACAAACTAAAAAATGAAAATATTTTATATTTTATACTTTAATATGATACAATTAAATACAATTTGTAATGCATATACAAAAACTAATAAGAACAATAGAGAGAAAGATACCTTTAACAAGAAACATTGTGCTCCTTTACTCATCAGTTATTGATGAGTGGAAAGTCAACAATTGACAAATCATCTCTTTCCACTCATCAATTGAGTCAACAATTGAGAGCTTGAAGAAACATTATTTGATGGAATGTTGTTACCAGTACTGGCATTATTATACATAGCATCATTATTATACTGAATGTTTGGATATTGAGAATTTGGACCTTGATTTTGATTAGCCCTTGGCATATTACCAACAAATAACCCTGGAGGTGGGGTTGAAGTATTGGCACGTTCACTCATCATCAACATATTAAATTGTGCTTGATTTGGTTGGGTTTGTTGTTGTTGTTGTTGTTGTTGTTGCTGTAATTGTAAAAGTAATAATTGTTGAGCTTGTTGTTGAGCCAAAGAATTATCACCTTGTTCTATCAATTTCTTTTGTTGTTCCAATTGTAATTGTTGTAATTGAGAAGCTTGTAAATTGGTAGTTTGTTGTGAACCTTGTTGAACTGCTTGAGCTGCTGCTTGAGCTGCTGCTTGTTGTGCTTGTTGTTGTGCAACAACTACTGCTGCTGCTTGTGCTTGTTGTTGTTGTTGTTGTAATTGAGCTTGTAACAAAGTTTGTTGTTGTGTAACTGGATGATTTTGATATGCTAAATGATAATTCTTAAGAGGTCTTAAAATATATCTTTCAATAACTTGACGTGCAAGTAAACTTTCTTCTTCTAAATTTGTATCATTTAAATAATTCCCATTTGGATCAAATGTAAATAAAGGTAATGTCTTATTAGTTGAATAAGCAGAAACTTGAAATTCAACTTTTAATTTTTCTTTATTTTCAGCCATTAATTTTAAACATTCAGTAGTTTGTTCAATAAAATTAACTGCAGAATCATCATCAATATCTATATCATCTGCTAATAAAATATTATCTTTTGAAATTTTTGAAGTCTTTAATTTTTGCTTATTATCTTTCTTTTGTTGTTGCTTTTGATTTTGAAATATTTCACCTAAAGTTGGGAAAGCTGCAACATTTGCTAATGAAGCATTATTACTAATTTGAGGAGAATTATTTGTAGAACCACCAGAAACACTATTCGAACCAATTCCTCCAATAACACCACCAGCACCACCAGTGGCCCAATGTGCAGTAGCTGGTAAAATAGGACCATTTGGTGGAGCAATTGTTTTTGGTCCATTTGCAGCAGATGCACTACCAATTGATGAAGTTGAAATTACATGATGAGGATTTGATAAATTTTGTTCAATTTCTTCATCAAATGTATTATCTTCATCTCCACTATAAGTTCCAGAATATTGAGATCCATTAAGATTTGAATTACTTTCAACTCTTGAATTTGAATTCATACCCATCATACCCATTTTAATACCTTGTTGAGTTGATAAATCTTTTCTAGTATAAGAATCAGCTTCTTCACCTGGTTCATGTAAAAACATACAATTAGGATTTGGACATGGATGTCCACGTAAATAAGATGAACAATATTTGGTAGTACCATGAGCTGCTCTTAATATACGTCCATCACATGTTGTACCATCTAATTCATTTATACATTTTAAAGCATCTTCTTTTCTTGTAAATGTAACATAAACAACTAATCCAGGATTTTGATGATGATGATGAGTTGTTTGTGGATTTGGAGCTTTTTTATTGATAACAATTTTTGAAATCTTACCATATTGACCAAAATATTTATCTGATCTTAATACAGAATGTAAATCATCTGCATTACAAGGAGGATTTAAACCTGTAACATAAACCAAATTTTTTTGAACAACTCTTAAACCTGCTAAATGCTTTTTATTTGCCATTTCAGTTTCTTTCTTTTCCTTTTCACGTTGTTTCTTTTCACGATCACGCTTTTCTTTCTTAATTTGTTGTAATTTATATTCTTCTGTACTAATTGTTTTATATTCAACACTTTCATCATCATATAATCTTCTACATCCGGGACATCTTCCATTCAATTCAGGATTTTGTCTAATGTTATTATAACAAAATTGACAAATTTGATAACCACAAGGACATGGTTTGAAATTCTTATCCGAAATATCCATCTCTTCCACACATAATGGACTATTGGTTAGTAATTTTTCTTAAAAACACCGGGTTCAAAAATTAGATGGAAATTTCCCACCTTTAAAGTTCTTTAATACATACCAGAATTCTTCTTCTTCTTCGCTTATAAATGAATCGTCGCCAGGCACCATTTTTAAAATTGAATAATAATTATTTTGATTTGTGATAAAGTATAGTTGTAGTTGATTCTCAAGTTTTTGCTGATATTCCCCTGTAGCGCCAAAAAAAAAAAAATCATGAGTCGTGTACAAATCAAAATTTTGTCCGATTATGTAATTTTAAGCTCGCCACTTGTACACTATGAAAAAGTGTAACAAGATCAATATCAATTAACAACTAAATGACTTTTATTGTCGAATTGTGGGAGTCTGTATTAACCCCGGGCACCACACCAGCTTTGATCAAAGCTACACATGCATCTTTCATATTGTTAATAATATCGTTGATCTCTTTGATCTACTTGAGTCGTTCGATTCACTTTGTTAATTTGCTAGTCATTGCAGTTTTACTTTATGGTTCTGTTATATGGTTTATTAATGAATTGGCTGCTGTAAAGTTGAAATCCAATGATGAATTATTGAAAGAAGGTGAAGAAAAAACCAAAGTCGAAGAAAAGAAACCAGAAGCAAAATCCACAGGTATTCCAGTAACTACTGCGACAAAATCAAGAAAGGCTTAATGTATAGAGAATGCATATTATTGAACTGTATTGTTATGGTATAAATGGTGGGTAATGCACCGGCACCCCTTACTTGGGCCTAAGGTAGGATTGTTCTCAATCCAGGTTGTCGAGTTGTACGATCTCTATGTAGTTGTACTTGATTTCTCAAGTTCATTAATAGTAATTCTAAAGTGAGCTCGGAATAGGTCGTAACCTTTAGTACTCAAATTGTCTCTGTAGATAACAGAATTCCTCAAAAACGTGGATTTTGCACCCATTGATCTGGCTGCGAACACAACTCAAAAGGATGCTGTGCACCCAGAACAAGGCGAAATCCCCAACGAAACTTTAACTGAATCGAACTTGATGATAAACAAAGTATAGATATTTTTATTAATTGATCCATATAAAATCTTTGCTTCCGATATTTTGTGGAATTCTTGTAAAATTCTTCAAAAAATTAGAAACTCTTCAAACAAGACAACTTGATTTAAGAGATAAACATGATGCCCCAGCTATACACACCTTTACATCTCTTTCCAAATTACATAATCGTCTATAAATATCTTCACAGACTTGTTAGGTAATATGGTAAAAAAAATGACAGAATCATACAAAAAATCGCACTCTTATTTACGAGAAGTCATATTTCACAATGAGTTTCCGTTATGCTTTGCAGACCTTTATAGATCATCCAGAAAAGCATTCGGATGTTGTTCTCTACTACGATGAAAATGTAGTCATAATTAAGGACGCATTCCCCAAGTCCATTCGACACTACCTCATACTACCAAGATTTAAAGAATTGACTTTTGTACATCCTTTAACTGCATTTAGTCGAGATTATAAAGACTTTACAGCTCTCGAGATTTATCAAACTTTATTGGAATATATCGAAAAAGCTAAAACGTTAATGATGGATAATTTGAAGGCTGAAACTTTTCACGAAATGGATGATATTGAATTGAATCATTTTAAGAATCATTTTATTGCAGTTGGGGTACATTCTATTCCAAGCTTGAAAAATTTACACCTTCACGTCATCACTAAAGATTTCAATTCTTCAAGGTTGAAACATAAGCAACACTTTAACTCGTTCAATACTGCATTTTTCGTACCCTTTGATGATTTAAATCCATTACGAAATAGGAGATATCAGAAAATATATAACAAGGGATCTTTGAGCAATGAAGATTATGATTCAGATTCTCATTCAGAGCCAAGTAGTGATGAAGATGAAGAGTACATTAGTTTAGAACGAAATGAAACAAAATTACTGGACTTGATTAAGAAATCACCATTGATTTGTCCATACTGTAAACGGTCTTTTGATTTCAAGTTCGTTCAACTTAAGAAACACTTGGAGGAAGAATACAACAACAGGTTTGGAAAGTTTGTAAATAAATTACCCCAGGGTATATAATTTATATGTCCGGGTAATTGTTTAAAATTATAATTTTTCAATTGATGAGTATAAAAGTCTCCAATAATTTTCAACTTTACAATAAATTTTACTACTCTCAACAATACACACAATAAACGAATTCACAATACTATATTTGTAGAGCTTTAATCTGGGATTTTATCACCGTGTGCATGCCATCTTTAAGATGTAACATGGTAAACGAATCCCAAATATTGATCAAAACATCTGCAGAAGAGTCGATACCTAAGTCTATGTATTAAACTCTTTTGATGATGTTTTACATTTCCAAGTGAATAAACTGATTAAGCTTGTAGCCAATGGCACTTCTATCCGGTAATGAGGAGTTGCCAAAACCTTTAGGAATTATACATTTCTCTTTGAATTCACAATAATTGCATTTTTCCAAGTCGGTAGTATATTTTGGATATCTCTCACCATTCCAAAATTTACATGAAGATATTAAATGATGATTTAAACTTACAGCATCATATTTGTATTTGTTAACATGGAAAAATTGGCTTTCTTTTGCGGTATGGTACTCAACAGTTGTTTGATCTCCCATTAGTTTGCCAAATAATTTGTAGAACTGATTTGACCTAGCAGCAAGATACCTTAGCGTGAGAGGAATTTCCCATTTCACCATCAAATCTTTTGTTAATAAATCTTCCAAGTGTGAATCTTTATCTGTCAAAAATTGAGTTCCAAGATATCTTAAATCATAATTCTGCGGATAATTCTGCGACTGAACAAATTCATCGAATGGTTTAAATCCAATTGGTTCACCACGAGAGAGTTTTAAAAAATCATTATAGTATAAATCAAAGTTTTCTTTTAAAAGCTTTACCGCAGTAGTTATATTAATTGGAGCGTCAATATCAACGTTTCTTAATTTTGCATTTTGTATAAGACTATAATAAGCAAAATCTTCATTAGTTTCCAGTTCATTTGCCAAAAGTCCAAACATTTTTCTATAATAAAAGGTTTGAAATTTGGCAGCTTCAATAACCGAATCTTGACGAGGGATGATTTTACGAGCTCTTGTTTTGACATCAGTTGTTGCGACTTTAAAGTCATTAGAATATTCATCGATTATGGGCCCTACGATTTCAAAAAATTGAGTCAAATCAATTGTTTTAATCGAGTTGATTTCTTTTGAGAAATTGAATTCGATCGAATCTTGAATATCATTGAATAAAGATAAATCATCAGGATCTTTGATGTTTATAATGTGTAAATAATCTACTATACCACTGACCAACACTTTAGAAGTGTCATTCAAGCCATCGATCTTATCTATGAACTCCTTTTTGTTTAAATTGATGAAACAATGAACAAGCACTTCTCTAGCCTCTGAATATGTAAATAACAGAAAGAGTCTACTTATTATTTGTGTAGACCAAGCGGATGCAAGTGAACTTTCCTCTTTATTACTTGAAATTAAATCAGTTAATTCTTGCAAAGTCATTTCATAAAGCAACGTTTGATTTGCTGATGTTAAATCGATCATATCGATTGTATCTTTAACTTGTTGTTGTACTTGTGAAGTATCTATTTTTTGATGTAATTCATCTTCCAATAGTGTATGATGTTGAGTTCCTGATTGGATTGCTCTTGTGGTTGGTGTTCGTATATTACCCGAATACACTTGATAATATTCCCGTAGTTCACACCAAGATTCAACTAGCAACTTTGTTACTGATAGCCTCGGAGTTGTCTGATAACTCTTATCGACATTATGCTTTGAATGATAAGCGTAGGGTGATATGTGTAAGGAAGTATATAGTGGTAGATTCTTTGATTCATGAAGATTCCATGCTTTATATAAGGCTTTTAATGAGGCATTTGGTAGTTGATACTCGTCATCATTCGGATTAGGAAGTATGAACTTTTTCACTAGAGCCTTTACTCGGTCTTCTTTTTTCGGGTTTGACACAAGTTGGTTCTTTACACCGCACGTAGTAAAGTTTCTAATGAAGCACAGTCGATTCATGTCTTTGAAAACAATAATTACTCAAAAAAAAATCTAGCAAATGTACAAATCAGTGTATAAAAATCAGTATATTATTTACAAGTAAAGAGGAGTGAGAGAGGAGAGAGGAGTACGGGTGTTTCCCATGTACTATCCTCACCACTCACTCTCACTCTCAGTCAGTCAGTCAGTCAGTCAGTCAGTCAGTCAGTCAGTCAGTCACTCTCTCAATCACTCAGTCAGTCAGTCAGTCAGTCAGTCAGTCAGTCAGTCAGTCAGTCAGTCAGTCAGTCAGTCAGTCACTCTCTCAGTCACTCTCTCAGTCACTCTCTCAGTCACTCTCTCAATCACTCAGTCAGTCAGTCACTCAGTCACTCAATCTCTCTCTCACTCACTCACCACCCACTACTCACTCACTCAGTCACTCAATCGCTCCTTCGCTCGCTCGTTCGTTCGTTAGTTTATTGTTACAATCTGTATAATTACAATGAATACACAATATAGAACGGAAATAATACAGCATAATACAAAGAACCGAATAATACACTCACAGCTTTCAAAGCTAATGAATACCTCTTTTCATCTTTAAAGAGTCTCTCTTTTTTTCACTCAAACTAACAGCAGCAGGTAAATTGATCTTTGAAGAATCAATAAGCATCGAATCATTATTACCATTATTGGAATTGACAGGACTTGCACCAATTGAACTACTAGCACTAATATTTCCTGCTGAAAGTGAAGTAAACCCATTCGAAAAATAACCATAATCATCTGAAGGAGTTGTTGCCAGCATAAATGGAGAATCAAGAGCAAAATCATTATTACGAACCCCATTTGGAGTTGAAGAAACTCCATTTAACGCGTTCAACGCGTTTAAATTTGCAGTTTCGGTATTAATAGTTAATGGACGAGGAAATGTATTTGATGTCCCCCCATTATTACTTGAAGATCTTGATCTACCTTGAATATTAAAATCTTCATAATCTAAATTCATATAATTTGGAGGAGTAATTGAATTTTGAATTGAAATTCCTTGACTTGATAATGAACTTTTATTTGAAGCAGGAGGTGTTTGATAATCCATCATCATTGAATTAAGATTATTTCCAGCAGATCTATTAATAAATGATTGTGGTACATAATCTTGCATTGATTGTAAAGAATCTGTACTTGCATTAAAAGATTCATTTGTATGATTCCCACGAATACTATTAATATTTCCAACATGAAGCCAATTATTACTACTATATGAATTATTTCTTGTTAATGATTGTTTTCTTAAACTAAGTGAAGAATTTCTTGATCTTGTTGCCAGTCCAGATCCATTATTTGTTGCATTATATTGTGAAATATTTAATTCAGTTAATGATAAATTTGAAATCAGAGATTGACGAAGATTATTACCAGAATAATTATTAATCGTCACACCATTTCCTGAAGTAGTTATTGAAATTGTAGTTGATTCAGAAAGTTTTTCAATTGGAGTTTGAATTTGCATTGAATTATTATTTGAATTTAATTCAATATTAAATGCACATAAATCTAAAAATCTTTTTCTAATTAATTGTAAAAAAATTGGTTGATAAGAATGATTTTTTAAATAATCTAAATTAATTATATTTTGATGATCATAAATTGGTGTTAAACCATTTAAAAATGAATTTAAAAGATTATTCATTGTTTCATTTGCAACTTTACTAACTAATCCACTTGGAGGAATTATTCCCAGAAATGGAGTTGTTGTTGGTAATGAAAGAATATTTGAATATATTGACCAAACTAATTGATCAAAATTTTGAGTAAAATTAAGTGTAAAATTTCGAGTTATTTTATGAATTCCTCCAAATTCTCCTGAATTATTACTTGAAATTAAAAAATCATCAGATTCATTATATTGTGGATTTGAATAAAATGATTCTTGTCTTGATGGGATTGTATTGTTTGTTACCCCATTAAATGGTTGATCTATTGGAGTTTTTAAAGTTTGTTCTAATGGAGTAAATGGTCCTGATTCTGGTACACTTGTATTGGTCAATGACCTATTCAATTCAAGAGTTAAATTCACTTTTTTATTGATCATTTCTTCATACAATTTTCAAATAAAGTGGCAAAATTCTTTTTGAATTATAATTTTAGAAATTTATTTGTTTAAATATATTTTAAAAAATGTGGGCGTATGTGCTTTTTTTAAATTTTGCTGTTGATATTTTATTTTTTAATAATTATTTTATTATTTTTTAAAGTAAAGATTTACATTATTCTTTATAACTCGGCTTAGGTATCGGATATAACATAGAGTGAAAGGTTATTCTTTTGAAATATTCTACGATATTATTAGAAGAATCGAGCCCTTCAAAGTTTAGCAATCTATATTGTTGAAATAATTTTAATTTTAATTTTACAGGGGTAATTATCAACGCGTTGATTTTTATGTCGAGATTTCTCTCAATGCACCAAGACGCGTCAAAATTTCCAAAAAAAGATTAAAAATCTGCCACACAATTAATTGAAGGGTTTATGTACAGGATTTAGACTTTCCGCATAATTCGTTCATATTCTTTTAACCAAGCTAGGAAATACCTATTAGTTTGAAACTTCAATCGTTTCAACATATATCAGTCTACCTTAACGGTTAAGGCTTTAAATTTGGTAATCCTGGGTGTAAAATAAAAAATTAATCTGAATGGTTTCTCGTTTATGTTCTTCGTTATTGCTCGGTTTTTAACATGTGATGAACATTCCTTTGTACGGGTACCTTCAGTATTTTCGCCGGAATTACCCTGTTCTATCAGCTGATCGGATAACACAAATTATCAAAAGAATGTCAGTTGATATGACCGACGTATAGTTATCATTATTATTATGCATTGCTTTATCTCTATTTGTAATAAATCCTTATTTTTTCCTAAATTGTATTGATCGAGCTTGATAATCTGACCGATCTTTGGCTAGATCCGTGGATAGTGCACTGAAACAATACATGACAAGATACATACACATTTAGCATTTGTGCATTTTTCTTAATTACACACATATTTACGTGACTATTGCAGAAAAGGTTTTAAATTTACGAAAAGTTTTATTAATAATTTAAGGGATTTAAAGTATTCACCTGATGCAAATTTAAAAAAACAAAGAGGTTGCGCAAACCCGGAATCGAACCGGGGGCCCAACGATGGCAACGTTGGATTTTACCACTAAACCATTTGCGCCGTATAGAATAGGTTAGATTTGAAATTAAACAAGACCTTAGCAAGAGAAGTAATAGTCGGAAGTAATAGTCGGATGTTATAGTCATCGACGGTATCTACAAGAAGCCTACACTATAGAGACAAACTACAAAAACATCTTATATTTTTTATTCTTCACTATCACACTGTATCTACTCGTAATCACTCACTCTTGGAGTATGATGCAACACTTGGACCCGATTTTTCATCTGAATACTCCGGCTCTTTTCCTTCAAAAACTTGATATGATAATACCTCTTTATCAAGGTTAGATTTTGGACCAATATACCATTTATGAGCTGAACAAACAAACCATATAGTTGTAAGTAATAAAGGACCAAAATATACAACAGAAGTCCAATTCATTAAATTCAAACTAAGATTTTTCCCACTAACCGTTGGCATACATAAGATTGGAATCATTGTAACAACAAATGCAACCGAAACTGCACCCATTGGAGTTGACCATTTACCTAAATTAACAGGACCTGGTTTAAAAGAATTTCTAGCATAAGTTATTTTTAATAAAGTTGGCATTGTAAATGAAACAAATCCAGCAATACCACCAACTGAAAAAATTGCACCAATTGCAGTTGAACCAGCAAACATTAAAAGTAATAAACATTGACCAATACAAAAGTTAAACCAAACTGCAAAGATTGGAGTTTGAGTTTTTGAATTAACAATCTTCCAATATTTAGAAAATGGGAAAAGATTATCACGAGAATATGCAAATGTAACTCTTGAAGCTGCAAGCATACAAGAACTACCCATAAAATAAGAAGAAATGATTGTCATTGAAGTTGCAGTATTAACCAATTTATTATTTAAAAATTGGGTTAAGAATGTAACAAATGGTTGACCTAAACCTTGAGGATCTGCTGCAACTTGTTCCATATCAACAGCTGTATAAGCAATTGCAATCATAAATATAAATCCAACCAATCCTCCAACACTACTAGTTAAAATAATTGCTTTTGGAGCCGCAACTGATGCATTTGCACATTCTTCTGCTAAATGAAATGGAGAATCATACCCACTCATACTCCAAATAACTCCTAAAAATGACATCAATGTAGCAATCCCAGTTGGGAAATCTGTCATATTTGTAAATGACCAAGCAGTTTGATTGTCATTAAATTTTGGAATTGTACCATTATATTTATTAGTACGATCATTTCCAACAAGCATAATTATAAAAACAATTGTTAAAAATAAAATATTTGCAATCGTTCCTAATGAATTAAATTGTGCCAAATGTTTTGTTGGTAAACAAGCAAGAATTGCATGAGAAATTTGAATCCCAGTTGTAACTCCATAAACCATACCAGTTGAAGAAGTGAAACTAGTTTTATTAAAAGTTCCAAGTGCCAACATCATACATGCTCCACTATAATTAACAGAAGCAGCACCAGTGATTTGACACATCCAATTTGACCAACATGTTAACCAAGTTAAAAAGGCTTTATATTTTGGAGGTGCCAATTGAGAAACTGCATATGGAGTACCACTACTAACGGGGAATGCAGATGCAACTTCTGCAAGTGAAAATGCAACACATGTAACAAATATAACACCAAGTAACCATGGAATTGGTGACATACCAATAACCAATTGTTGATAATTAAAACAAGCTGCAATAGATGGTAAAAGTCCCAAAACTGAAAATGATACGGCAAAAACACTCCATAGTGAAAATTCTCTTTTAAATTCTTGCTTATATCCCATAGCTAAAATCATTTCTTCATCACTATCAACCTCATGGTCGATGTTTAGAACTACTCCTTGATTTGATAAAATAGAGGTGATGTTCAAATCATCAATGTGAATTTGAGATTTGACCGGATGAATACCGGGGGATTGTTGTGATTTCATTGTATACTTATTACAAATAAATAGTTTAAATGAGAAAGGCAACTGTTTATATGAGAAAGGCAGCTATTTATAAGGTTATCCAGTTAACATGATACCTGGAATTCAATGATAAGACGGTTATACGTTTAATTGCAATCTCTTATCAGCTCTCAACCTAAAAGGAGAAATACTGCAAATTATCCGCTAAAAAATTTATCACAAAATAAGTTTTCATACAGGAATGAAATAAAATAATACTTTAGTTCCGAATTAGGTCATTTAGCGGATCTGAAACTGAAAGAACCTGCCTTAATTATGAACCCTTATACAAGACACAAAGATTGCGCAATTCAAATTGAGGTTTTAATAACAGGCTTTAACGATCGAGTTCAATTTTTCCGTAATTCCAGGTTTGTGATATATTTCGTATTACTTAGGTTTCTTTTTAACTGTATTTCAATTGCTGATTATAACAGAAACAAAAAATAACGACAACTGCAGGATTCGAACCTGCGCGGGCAAAGCCCAAAAGATTTCTAATCTTTCTCCTTAACCACTCGGACAAGTTGCCTTTAAGATGAGATTTGTGGGTAGTATTTTGTTGTGTCGATGCTCTGGGCTGATCCCAAAGAGAGCTTTCGTGATAACAATTACAATGGAGTTATACAAAACAAGTTTTGTGGGTATATATTAAGTCTCCTACTATTCGCAATAGCGGGTGCATATTAGCAGCACCTTTAATGATGGCTCAAAACTCACTGAAAATTCTAAAGAACACTAACTACTGCGAAATCCACAATACAATTAGTGAAAAAAACCACAAAAAGAAAATAATCAATGCGATAATTTCAAAGTCGTAACTGAGGTTTCTGATAGTTGTATTTCTTTCTGCCGCTACTTGTTAACTCATGTCTTTTGTCTCCGGTACTTGTGTATTATCTACCGATAAATACGTAGTTGCGACCTCATTATAGTTTTTCAACTTTAGCTGCAAAAAAGAGAAAAAACCTTAAATCTCGATAGTAAATTACATTTATTGGTAGTACTGTTTGATTTTTATTGTCAGTAGTTAGTGTACAACGCTAGGAGCTCACAAGATATATAATTGTAGAAGTTTTACAAAAAGTCATGGTCGTACTCAGTAGTCATACTGAGTGATGCCATCGTGAGTGATAGTCATACTCAGGTACACATGGTCTGAACTGGTACATATTGTGCTCAATGAGTAGATACTCAGTGGTACATGGTCTAACTGCGACATACTAATTGATCTACTGAGAACATACTGAGTTTACGTACTCAGGATACATACTCAGGGTACATACTCAGGGTACATACTCAGGGTACATACTCAGGGTACATACTCAGGGTACATACTCAGGGTACATACTCAGGGTACATACTCAGGGTACATACTCAGGGTACATACTCAGGGTACATACTCAGGGTGCATACTCAGTGTGAACATACTCAGGGTACATACTCAGGGTACATACTCAGGGTGCATACTCAGTGTGAACATACTCAGGGTACATACTCAGGGTACATACTCAGGGTACATACTCAGGGTACATACTCAGGGTGCATACTCAGTGTGAACATACTCAGTGTGAACATACTCAGTGTGAACATACTCAGTGATCTACTTCGTAGATCACTTCGTAGACACTTCGTAGACACTTTGTAGATCACTCGTTACAAGAACATCAAATTATTATCCCCTCCTATCCCCTCATCACTAATCCCATACGAAGCCTCACCCAAATCATTATCACGTATCGTATCAAATTGAACATCTGGATTTTCATTTTCAGACTCAGGCTCCAAAACTTGAGGATTGTGTTTCTGTGCATACTCTATAAATTGATCAATATTATCGTCATGTAAATATTTATCATATTTTAAATTTCCAGGTAATATCTTTTCCAAATCTTGTGAAGGTTTTACAATTGTTTCAATTTCTTCATTCTCATTGGTTGCACCATTTGCACCCTTTTTAATCACTTTTTTAGGATCTTCAATATTTATTACAATATAATCATTCTTATTAATATTATTAATATGATGTTTAAATTGTTGATATTTTTCAAATAATGCACTTCCATTATTACCAATTGGATGAAATTTTGAATTTGAATGATAAACCAAATATTCTTTAAATAAACTAGTATTAACGAATTTTAAATCATGACCTAATTTTAAATCTTTTTCAATAAGATAATTTAGCCATGGTAGTTTATCTATTCCATCATTTAATTCATCATCATCTTCTAATTCATTCATCATTGTATTATGATCATTTAATTTTAATTGGTTATAATAATCTTGCCTTTCTTTATATTTTCTCTTTTTCTTTTCTTGATCTGTTTCTCCATCATCCAAATCTAATTTTCTCTTTTCAATTAAATTATGTATAAGATTTGTTGGTAATTCATTTAATTTTTTTGAAATTCTAAAAGAATCACTAAATTTAATCCAATTTACAAATGATTCTAATGATTTGGTATTATATGCAGATTTCGAAACTTTTGACATTGAAGATGAATTATAAATTTGATTATCTTTATCATCATCAAAGCTTAAATAATTTTCTGGCTTTATAAGTCCAGTTAATATCATTGCTTCTGTAATATCTTGAATTTCAATTTGATTAGATCGATTACGTAATTGCGAACATTTGATTGATTCTTTTATCAATTTCTTTAAATATTGTATATAAATATCAGTTAACACATTAAGTATCGATGGCTTGCATTTTTCAAACCCGTTTGCTTTTAAGATTTGTATTATAGATACTCTAAGGAGTGCAAAATTAAAGGTGTCGTCCATGTCTAGTTGTTTTTTAAATTTAGTTTGATTTTTTTCTTTTATATGTATTGGGTAAGACACGACTGATTAGTATGAGAAGTATGAGTAGGAAGTATGAGTACTATATATTTCCACATTGTTCAGGCACGACAGTCAATGACAGGGACTACTATGACAGGGCTACTATGACACTATAGACTACTATGACAGGGCTACTATGACAGGGCTACTATGACACTGTAGACTACTATGACAGGGCTACTATGACACTGTAGACTACTACGACACGGTAGATTATTATGAAGTCACTAACTCACTCGCTCCGCTCGCTCGGTCGTGACATCTTTACACTCTCCCTAACTATTGTTAATTAAATTATAAACTTTGTTGTATTCTTTCACCCAATTTCTTTGCTAAAGAAAAAGCACTAAAGAGAGTTTTTTCATTTAATTCAATATTGGTTGGAATTATTTCATCCTTTGGTTCACTTGTAACTCTACTAACAATAACTGCAGGATCAATTTCAATCAAAATTCCTTCTTCAATAGTTTCATCGATTGCCAAACTAACCAAATCATATTTGTCCAAAATTGTTGCACTATCAACAGTATAATCTAATAAAATCCTTACACTTTCATATAAATTGGAAACAGCAGAATAAATTAAAGATTCATTTTCATTGATTTTAGCAACCATTACGAAAATAACATCATTAACTTGTCTATATGTAATTAAATGATTATCAAAAAGGAGAATATCTTGATGAACCTTGTTTATTTTTGGAAAGAGTGATTTTTCAAATTTGATTTGTTGTGGTACAGTCAGAAATTGACCTTCAAAAGAAATTGGTGAAGTTTTACCATCCTTGTGTGATTCATTGGAATTTTGATAATATTTGGCAAATAATCGATTTCCTTCTTTATCTAGTATCAAAACTGCAGAAACAGTGTACAATGATATGTTTAAAGACATTGTAGTGTGGGTGGTGATAAGGTATGTGATTGATGTGTGGTAGGAAGTGTTACGTTTCTGTTGATTTGTTTAGTCTTTTTTTCGATTTTTTAACACGGTGGTGCGAGGTGTATGCAGGATCGAGTGCCGAACGAACGAACGAACGAGCGAAGCGAGTTCGTGAGTGAGTGAGAGAAGTGAGTGAATATTGAATAAGAGAATTGAGAAAGATGACGAGTGATAGTGAGAGAGAAGTGAGTACTGAGTATTTAGTAAGAGAAGTGAGTAGTCCTAGTGAGAGTAGTGCGTAGTGAAAGTAGCGCGCAGTGAGTACTGTGTACGGAGAAATCGAGAGAAGTGCGGAGAGACATACAAAACAGTACTTTTAAAGATAATGAATTTATAGCTAAACAATATTAATAAAAAGATATATTAGACGGCATGTGCTGTTACTCATTGCAGTGATAGCATCGTGTGTATACTCAGTGTCTAAGTCTCTAGTCAGTGAGTAAGTCTAGTCATTGAGTAAGTCTGCACGTCTCCAAGTGTAGTATCCTCAGTGATGTACTTTGTATCACTTTGGTCAACTCAAGTCCACTCAGTAGCATCTTCTCAGTGGTCTACGAAGATCACTTCGGTAAACTCAGTGTCTCGTCAGTGATCTACTTCGTAGATCACTGACTCGCCATGTATTGATGAACACTCTTATGCACCAAATTATTCACATAAAAATCATCATTAAAATCCAAACTTAAACTCTTCCAACCAAACACAAAATTAATACTTAATCCCACCATCAACCCAAAAGCAACAACCAAAGGTCCAAGAATATTATCCAAATGTTTACCTTCTCTTTCCATAATAATCTCTCTTCTTGATAAAAAGATATAATACCCCCAACCAGCTGAAAATAAAGTTAAAGCAAAATAAAAATAAGCTAAATAATCAGAAAGTTGAGTAAAATTCGAATTTTTTGAAGATGAATAAATTACAAAAGTTAATGAAGATAATAAAGTTGTAACATGTAACCAACGATTAAAAGTTCTTTCATTTGCTAACCAAACTTTTGGTTCAATTTTAAGAGGTCCTGAATTTTTAATCCAACTATCAGGTTTTGTAATACCAATTGGTAAATCAATTTCTTCATCTTCAGAATCAATATCAATTAATTTTGAAAATTTTGAAGGAATTTTTAATAAATTTTTAAAAGGATTTTTAAATTTATTTAAATCTTCAATTTCTTCAAAATCTGATGATAAATTATCTGTTAAAATTTGTGTTGGTTCTTCTTGTATAATTAAAGTTTGAGGTTGAAAAGTTTCCTCTTTTGAAAAAAGTAAAGAACCTGAAAATGATGAAGATCTTGGTTGAAAATCTCCAGTATGATTTTTTAAAATCATTGATTTAAATCTTGATAAATTATCTTCATTTGTAGTGGGTGTAATCAGATCATTATCATATTTATTATTTAAATAAATTTCTGGTTTAAATGAAAGATCTTTTTCAAGTTCATTGAACCATAATGGGATATTATCCAATTTATCATCTTCTAAAAATAAACAAGCAACTCCATGAATAAATTTTGAAAAATTGGGGATTTCTTTAATTAAATGAGAAGAATTAATTAATTCATTGATCCAATTTAAATTTTTAAAATTTTTAGCACTTGATTTCTTAATTTTAATCTCCATTGTAGAATATGGGAATTTATTAAATTCTCCCTTTCTTAAAAATTGTAAAGGTTTTGAAGATTTTGAATCAATATCAGTTCTATGCCAATTTTGAGGATCTCTAATTGGTAATTGACTATCAAAAGAATCTTCTCTAATAAAAGTTATATTTGAATCAATTATAATTCGAACTTTATCATCTCCAGGTATTTGAAATGCAGTTCTTTTATAAATGGTTCTTAAAGTAGGTTGTAAATTAAATTCTTTAATAAATTCAACAACATTATTTAAAGAACTTTCTTCATTAATTTTAGTCAATTTTATTGGAATTTGTTTGTTAATAATAAATTGATTTATATATTTTTGCTTAAGTTGAATTTTTTCATCGATATGAAAATTTGAATTTGAATCAAATTGTTTCTTTTCAAGTGAAATTTTGGGTTTATCTAATAATTTCCCAATCCATTTAATTCTAAGAGTTGAAGAATTATTAATTTTAGTTAACTTATTGTTGTAAAGTTCAAAATTTTCATTATCAAAATAAAGACAATTGATGGTTTGATCATTATCTTGAGGTTCTTCATCATCTTCATCATCATCTTCATCTCCAGAACTTCTTTTATAAACAAGAACTGGTAAATGTCTTAAAATAGTTGTTTTAAGTTCCATTAAATTATCAGGATGAATCCAAAATTTAAAAGTTTGAAATTCATTATTTAAATTTGACAGATCATTAAATGATGATAATTTTGAAAGTGTTTGTTCTATATTATAATTTTCTCTAAGAAATTGAAAAAGTGTACCGATTTTATATAATAATGGAGAATAATCTTCAGAATGAAATGGTAAAGATTTCAATCTAACATTTAATAATGGTTTAACCAGATAATTAGAATGAATTCTATCATGTTTTTTAACAATTTTAATGAATCCAGTATAATTAATTCTTTGAAAATGTTCCAATTCTTGAGCCAATGTTAAAATTTCATCTAATGCCAATGAAAATTTGTCAACTTCAAAAGTTTGTTGTGGTAATTCAGTCAATGATTGTAAATGATTTAATTGTTGATTTAATTCATCAAATTGATTATGTTGAAAACTATAAACTTTTTCTAAATCTGAATCTAATGCACTTACAAAATTTTGTTCATCTTTTTCAGTCCAATTGTTTTGTAAGATAACTCCTTCTTTTAATAATTTCTTTAAATGATTATAGTTGATATAATAGTCTTTCCAAGGTTGATAAATCTCATGATCTAATTTGTTAGCAAATAACATTCTTGGATCTCTTTTGATATCACTTGAACTGCTACCAACAGGTTCAAGATCTTCTGACATATTTATACTTTTTTGTTAATTTCCGAACTTTGTGACGATGTATTTTTTGTGTGTACCGTCAATGATGAATAGTTTAAGTAGTCGCGTAGTTGGTGAGTTAAGAAGGTTAGTCGAGGTCTAGTCGTTGTCAGTATTCCTGGTCACTAGTCGAGGTAGTAGTCCTTATCAATAGTCGAATAGTGATGAATGAGTAGTCGCACTGTACTGTCAATACTCGTTGAATATTCAATATTTATAACTCTTAATACCTACACGTGGGTGTAATAAACCTGAGTTTCATTCTGTGCAATTTTCGATAAATTATGCATTTTCCTGAATTATGCATGATTAGATAAACTTACATAAGCAATTACATAACTCAAATAATTATTAAATTTACCAGCATCTTTATAAACACTACACACAGTATGAATCCACTCTTCACAAAAAATAGATTATATAACTCACCTCAAACTGATATAAATGAAGAGAGACCTTATGATTCAATTTCAAAAGGTATCGTTTCAGATTTTTTAAAGTATCCACTTACCCGACTATACGAAGTATTAGTGAATTTTGTCTCTGAGAGAATGGAAGATGTGAACCGTGATAACTTAAATGGTGTGAACCGTGATGACTTAAATGGTATGACCCGTGATAACTTGAATGGTGTGAACCGTGATAACTTGAATGATGATGTGATACACAACCACCTGCATGAGTTACAAGACAGCGTGATACACATAAACGACTTGATCATTACAAACGACTATCATATAATTGAGCCAAACACAACCAAAAATTACAATAGCATCTTGGAAGACACTTTGGACGACAGTTTAATCGAGGTCACCGAAACAAACGTTCTACAACTGTTGGTCAATTCACGGTTGAGTCAGTGTGATGATGTGATCAGTAATCCACAGTACGGAACCGATCTTTCAATATCGTTTTCTCTGTTGAAGAAATCAAACTACCAAA
This sequence comes from Kodamaea sp. yHQL449, assembly GCA_030582715.1. Taxonomy (NCBI): domain Eukaryota; kingdom Fungi; phylum Ascomycota; class Pichiomycetes; order Serinales; family Debaryomycetaceae; genus Kodamaea; species Kodamaea sp. yHQL449. Next base: position 34,924 of record JAJMGT010000020.1, on the reverse strand, counting down.
ATGATTATAAGCTGATGTTTATCCGAGAGGAGAATCCAATTAGTTACAAGGGGGAAACCCTTGATAAGGAGGTCACCCGTAACGACGTCAAACTCACCAGTGACTACAATGAAAACATCATAAACTATTACCTTCCAAAACCAGTGTCTGATTTCTCTCTATTAGATTCATTGGTTGAAAATTATCATATCAATGATGAAGTATCTTCCAAATACTTAAAAACAGAACGTCAAGTACTTGATCAAATAGATAAAATTAGATTAGATTCTATTTCAAAAATCATTCCTCTTAATTCGAATCAATTGACTAAAATAAATCAAATTTGGGATTCGAATGGTAATAAATTAATTGTTTCAAATTTCCAAATTGATATAATGACTAATGATTTAAAAACTCTTCAAGATGGCAATTGGTTAAATGATAATATTATAGATTATTATTTAAATTTAATAACAATTAGTGATTCAAAAGTTTATGGATGGACTACACATTTCTTCACTACTTTACAAGAAAAAGGTTATCAAGGAGTTTCAAGATGGGCAAAACGTAGAAAATTAAATGTATTTGAAAAAGATATTATACTTGTTCCAATTAATATTTTAAATACTCATTGGGCTCTTGCAATAATTGATAATTATGAATGTAAAATTGAATATGTTGATTCATTATCAAATTCAAATGGGAATTTACCTGCAATTAAATTATTGGCTAATTATATGAATTATGAAGCAAAAAGGTTGAATGTTCGGGAAATTAATTATAAATTGATTGCAAATGTTAAATCTCCTCAACAAAGAAATGGATTTGATTGTGGAGTATTTACTTGTACAAATGCGAGGTTTAGGGCGAGGAGGAAGAATGCGACGTTTAGTCAGAATGATATGAAGGTTGTTCGGAGGAGAATGGCGTATGAGGTTTTGACGAAGGAGTTGTTGAGCGAGTGACGAACCACGAACGAACTCACGAACGAGCGAACGAAGTGAGTGAGTGAGGAGGGAGAGAGGACAGAGGACAGAGGAGGGAGAGAGGACAGAGGACAGAGGAGGGAGAGAGGACAGAGGACAGAGGAGGGAGAGAGGACAGAGGACAGAGGAGGGAGAGAGGACAGAGGACAGAGGAGGGAGAGAGGACAGAGGACAGAGGAGGGAGAGAGGAAAGAGGAGGACTGACGAGTATACATTATAATATAGCACTAATACAAAGGCTACATTAGCCTCAAGGTACCCTATAGTCAAAGTAGAATAGCGTTTAAAGTCCTGAAATGGCGTTAATTACTCTCGGTGAACGAACGAACTGTGAGTGAGTGCAAGCAGCAGGTAATTATCAAGTTAATTAGGTGCATTTATCACTCGCAGTCGCTCTCTCAGTTTGTGCTTCTCACTAATACCCACACTCACTCGCTAGCGGTCGTCTGTGCTAGCTTGTGATTCGCTCGCTTGAGCTTCTTGCTAGCGCTCATTATGTTCACTAATTTATTACTCGCACACACTCGCTAACGCTCGTTTGTGCTCCCTACACTCGATATTATCACTTATTTATTACTCGCACTCACTCGCTAACGCAAGCGAGTGCTTCCAGTTTTTACCCGCACTCACTCGTTAAAGCAAGCGAGTGCTTCCACTCTTTACCCGCAATCACTCGCAGTGCTGTGCGAGCGAGTGCTGCTAGTAAATCCCAAGAAACCTCTTTCCCTTACTCTTCTTTCCACCCTTTTTTATCCCATCAATTTCCCCCTCATATCCAATAACTTTTGCATTCGAAGCTTCAATCTTTTCAGTAATATACGAAATTCGATTACTCAATTTTTCATCAATTTTATAAATCTCAATCAATTCAGTTTCCAATTTTTTAATCTTTTCATTTTCAACTTTAATTAACTGTGAAATATAATTCACTTCAAAGATTTTAAAGATTTTCTGTTCATCAATTAACTTTTTAAAAGCTGCTTTATAAATTGGTCTACCAATTGAAATTTGATCTAAAATTCCATTTTCTCTTTTTAAAGTAATTAAATCGTGTTTTTCAAGTGTAGATAATGAATTGATAGATTCAGAAGATAATCCAAAGACTGGACATTGAGACAATTCTTCATAACTAACATGATCTGAATCTTTTAAATATTTCATTAATGCCCAAACTTGTGCTGAATTCCAATCTTTATTATTGTTATTTAAGAAAAAAGTTGTTATTTGTTCAGCAGCTTGATTAATCATTTCTTCTAATGCATCATTTGGAGATTCACCAGATTTGATTCTTCTTACAATAGCTTGTAAATCCAACATTCTACCACCCAAAGGTTCCAAATCAATTTCATCTTCATTTTTTGATTTTAATTGATTCATCAAATATTGCTTTGCACCAGTACTTGAAGCATCAGATAATGAAATCGTCTTAAACACTTGATTTGGTAATGAATCGGTTAAATGTTGAATACTACCAACATCAGAAGTTATAAAAATCACATGAGCCAAATTATTTTGAATTAAACCAGCCGTCCAATCTGCAATTAATTCATACATAAAATCATTTGATCTTGAATCAGATTTTCTTGCATATTTACTAATAATAATGATTGGTTTTACTTCAGGATGATGTCTTAAATATTCTTCTTCACTAAGTAAATCGATTTTTTCTTCACCATTTTTTTGATTTTTTTTGTTTCTACGATCCACTGATTCAGTATACTTTTTATAATTTTTAAAAGTTATATTTTTAATAGCAGAATTTGTCAGTGTTAACATATTTTTAATTTGAAATTCAGTTGATTCACTTAAACCTGATTTTTGACCGGTTAAACCTTGAACTGCCAAATCAATGAATTGAGAAAATGAATTTGTCCATGTAAAAATTGGAAAATATCCCAATTGAAATGCAACATTATTAAGTAGTTGATTATCCGAGGTTGATTTAACTAATTTATCACAATCAATATTTAAAATCCGATGTTTTAAATCATTGTCTTGATGAAGGGTATGATCTAGAACGAATTCTTCTTTACCAGACCCAGAAGGTCCTTTAATGATTATAAAAGTATTGATATTTTCATGGATCCATAGTAATAATTGCTTTGATTTTTCATACCGTTCAGACCAAAGCATATTTGAATTGACAGTTCCAAGATTTTCATCATCCAAATTATCTCCGTTTTGGAAAGTATGGGTGATTCTTTCATCAAGATAATCATAACTATCAGTCAACCATCCTTTGATGGTATTGAATGGGATGAGTAATAATTGAACGTAATGTTTATCCATGTAGTTTTCCAAGGTATATTTTTTTGTAATCTTCAGTTCAATCGACCATTCTCTAATTGGATCGAAAATTAACACGGCAACCCCGGCAAGTATTGCAATAAGTATGGGGATTGAAATCCGTTGATGATTTACAATGAAATCATAAAGAAATTTGAGCCTTTGAATGGGTACAAACTGTAGATGTAAAGTAGTTTGACCTTTATTTAACTTGATACCAGTAACACAATGCTTTGCACTGATTGCAGATTTGACATTTCTAAATATTATAGTGGATGTATTACCCTCATATAAAATATCAAGTATTGAACCATACCTTCTAAATAAAACATACAATTCCTCTTCAGTTAAGATATTCCCCTGAAATGATACTTTTAATTTTCGACTTGGAAATCTTCTTAAATCTTCAATCCATGGAGTTCCCTTTACCGGATAAATCTTCGGATTAATATTTAAAAATAAATTGGCTCCATAATTAAAAAAATTGCTATTATTTTTTAATTTATGATTATCAAGGTTTTGACAAATAGCTTTAACAACATCTTTTGAATTTTGACTTGATGGAATTGAAAATTTTATAAATGCTCCACAATCTCTTGCTAATGGAATGAATTCTGTTACTTTAACTTGTTCAGGTAATGGAGAAACCATTTTTTTGACTCGTTCAGAATGATCTTCTTTGGAATAAGGATCAAATGATGGTCGTAAAAAGAATCTAAAGAGTGGTTTAAGGATTCCAAAACTTGAAACTGGGTATAAAAGATCATAATACATCAAGATCTCACTTTGGTTTTTATCAATGACCCCGGTGATTGAAGCAGAACTATCACTTTCATTGGAATCGGATTCTTCTTTGATGATATCTGAAGAGTAGGTTCGAAGTCCAATGGTTCCTATGGATGGTCCTGTTCTCCCGGGTATAACGGTTCTTCCTGGTGTAACGGTTCTTCCTGGTATAACGATCCTCCCTGGTCTAACACTTCTTGTAGTCCTAAGGAAACGTAGCATGTTTGTGTTGTGATGGTTGATTACTGACGTGACTACTGTTCACTATTTCACTATTAATTCACAAATGGATTTAATTTTACTTGCCCCAACTTAAGATTGCCCCGAGATTAATATTGCCCCTCGATTGCGCAATCTTGAGCACTGCAAAATTTAGACATTTAGAGAAATTACATATGTATCAAACTAATTATCACCAATAATTAAAAATCATTAGTTTTACTCCTTGTTATATTCTTTGATATACTCTGAAAGTAAAAGCCAAATTAGTTGTGAAAGTTTCGACAATTGTTCTGGGCCTCGCTTTGAATCTTTATACCACGGAAAAAGGTATAAAAATCTTCGAAGAGGCCAACTAGTACATGTTGGTTTGTTGATTGTTTATTATCTATACAGTGGTGAAGAAATTGAATCGTTGGAGAAATTTGTTTTTGAAATTTGGGATTTTTTTCTTTTATAGTTTGAGATATCCGGGTAATTTTTTGCTGGTTTTCAATAGGTCTGGCGAACGAACGAGCGAGCGAGCGAGTGAAACGAGCTCGTGAGTTCGTGAGAGAGTAGTGAGAGAGTAGTGAGAGTGAGAGTGAGGAGTGAGGAGTGCGTAGTGACTTCGTGAAAGAGTAGTCAGCTCGTGAGAGAGTAGTCAGCTCGTGATATAGTAGTGACAGAGCTCATTAGAGTATACGCACGCTACAAATTAACGGTCTCTTCTGCATACCCAGTTCTATACAGTTTCTATACACAAAGTCGTATGTACTATCACTTTGTATTAGTCCATAGAGTTCGTATCCACTATCAGGCCATACAAAGTGCTATCACTCAGCGATTACTCAGCGATCTACGATCGCTGAGTGGATCACTTCGTGACTAATCCACCGTCGCCGACGGAAGTGACGTACTCACAAAATCCGACGTCCTCAACGGCCTAACCGGTGTATCATTATTCCTCTCCTTGTTCAACTTCCCATTCTTATAATTCTCCTTTATATACTCTCTAACCGGTATTATCGCAGCTTCTCTGCACATTTCTCTTAAATCTGATCCACTATAACCCTTTGTAAAAGAAACAAGTGCATTTAAATCGAAATCCTCATCATCTAATTTTGCATCTTTTAAAATTTTATTAAGAATCGATTTTCTTTGAATTATATCAGGTTTTCTAATTTCAAAAGTCTTTGGTAACCTTCTTAAAAATGCAGCATCAATATCATTTTTTCTATTAGTTGCACCCATAACAATCACTCTACCATTTGAATGTAAACCATCCCATAAAGTCATGAATTCTGCCTTTATAACAGCACTTACTTCATGATCATTTGATGAACGATCTCTTAAAAATGAATCGATTTCATCAATAAAAACAATACAAGGTTGTAATTTATTTGCTAATGAAAAAATTGCATCAACAATTTTATTTGATTCACCATACCATTTATCCATTATAGTTGACATTCTAATCAGTAAGAAGAAAGCTCCAGATTCTTTAGCAATCGCCTTTGCTAACATGGTTTTACCACAACCTGGAGGACCATGGAATAATACACCTTTAGGAGATTGAATTAATGTCAGATGTGTTGCAAATAATTCGGGTTCAACCAATGGTAATATAACAGTTTCCCTTAATTCATCAATAATTTCTTCTAATCCTCCAATATCTCCAAAATCAGTAGATATTTCATCAGGTACAACCAATGAACTAATTAAAGATTTCTCATATTGATTAAAAGTGATTTTCTTTAATTCAGGATTAACACTTTGAATTCTTTTAAGTATATTGTTTGACTTTTCTTTTTGTTCTTTATTCCCACCACTGGCTGAAGAATGATAGTCATTCAATATGGTGTGTAGCAAGTAGTACACAGAGAGACCGGCGCCGGCAAGAACAACCAAGTCGCCTATCAACTTGTAATTAAGTTTACTAAGATCAAATTTGAATCTACTCATAGTAAGTGGTGGTTGAATTTGGTTGATTTTGGAGCTTAATTTTGTCAGTTGACTTTATTCTTTTTTTTTTTTTTTGATTATGTAATCATACAAAGCTTTTGTAAATTAGACCCGAAAAAATTACATGAGAAGAGATGTTACAGTATTAACTAAGAATGGCACAAGATAAATACAGGCATAATGACGAGGAGGATGAGCCACATAATATAAGACTCCCACCTCTGCTTATGGAGCAGATCCAAAGCAAAGAAGACAAGGGTGATTATGACGAGGATAACTCGAGATTTAATTTCACATCCAAAACTACTAAAAGAAAGAGAGATCAACCTTCAGTTACAAGAAAGGAAAAGAGAAAACAAGAAAGAGAACAAAAGAAACAAAAGAGATCGAAAGATTCGGTCAAACAAGTTAAAAGAAGTCATTCAAAGGCAGAAGAGTTTGCAGAGAATGACTCGAATGAATCGGAAGAAGATCCAATAGCTGCATTGAAAGCATTGAAAGAAAAGAAGAAATTGAAGGAAGCCAAGAAGAATAAAGTTGATCCTTTAGAGCAATTGAAGAAGTTAAAGGAAGATAAGAGCAAATCTGAAGATCCTTTGGAGCAGTTAAAGAAGTTAAAGGAAGCTAAAAAGAGCAAATCTGAAGACCCTTTGGAGCAGTTAAAGAAGTTAAAAGAAGCTAAAAAGAGCAAATCTTCAGGTTTGGAAAATTTAAAAATCGTCAAAGAGGATGATCTTGAACTTGACGAGTACTCCGGATCCGACTTTAGTGATTTTGAAGAGGATAATGAATTCAGAGTAGTAAAAGAAGATGACTTAGAAGATGAATATTCAGGTTCTGATTTCGATGGAGAGAATGACTTTGAAGGTGATGACTTTGAAGGTGAAGAAAATGACTTTGATGAAGACGACTTTGAAGGTTTTGATGAAGAGGAAGAACTTGACCCATTAGCCAAATTAAAAGCGTTGAAAGAAGCAAAGAAAGCAAAGGAGACTGAAGATCCGATTGCTCAATTGAAAGCATTAAAAGAGGAAAAGAAGGAGGAAAAGAAGAAGAAAAAGGAGGAAAAGAAGAAGAAGAAAGAAGAGAAGAAGAAGGCTAAAGAAGAGAAGATTGAATCAAGACCTATTAATGAACAAGATCGTGCTTTGATGAAAAAAGATGATGAAGAAATTGATTTCTATGCTAAGAAATTGGGACTTAAGCATGGTAAGAAGAGTAAATTATCAAAGACTGATGATGATGATCTTATTGGTGGATTATTGGATGGTCTTGATTTGGATTTCGGTGATGAATTTTCGGATCAAGAAAAGATGGAGGATGAGTATAGTGATGTTGAGGATAGTGAAGAAAATAGTGAACAGGATGACGAAAATAGTGATGAAGATTTACCTAGAAAGAAAGAGAACCCATACGTTGCACCAATCGGTGAAGATCAACAATCTGATGAAGAAGTTGGGGAAGTTCCTCAGAAATATATTCCTCCAGCCTTACGTCGTAAACTTGCAATGGAAGAAGATGGAGTATCCGAAGAAGTACTTAACTTGAGAAGATCAATCAAAGGTCCATTGAATAGATTATCTGAATCCAACGTTATGACCATTGTGAATGAAATAAATGGATTATTCTTATCACATCCAAGAAGTATGGTCAATGAAGAATTGACTACAATCATCTTGGATAGTATTATTCAACAAGGTAGATTATTGGATACTTTTGTATATTTACATGCAACACTTGTGACTGCAATTTATAGATTACAAGGTGTTGAATTCGGAGCATATTTGGTTCAAACATTAGTTGAAAAATTTGAAGATTTTTATAAAGATACTCAAAGTAAAAAATCATCAAATTTGATTTCACTTTTATCTTCAATTTATCAATTTTCTTTAATTTCTTCTAAATTATTATATGATATTATAAAGACATTAATTAATGAATTGAATGAAGTTAATGCCGAATTATTATTAAGATTGGTTCGAAATTCAGGAAATCAAATGAGATCTGATGATCCTTCTGCATTAAAAGAAATTGTATTGATGCTTAATCAAGCATATTCTAAATTATCAAGTGATCAAATTAATACAAGAACACAATTTTTGGTTGAAACAATCACTTCATTAAAAAACAATAAATTAAAGGTAAATAATGAAGCCAATCATCAATTATCGATAAGATTAAAGAAAGTATTGGGAGGAATCAATAAATATAATGATCCGATTCAAGTGAGTCTTGATGATATTCATAGTATTGCAACCAGAGGGAAATGGTGGTTGGTTGGATCTGCATGGAAAGGACATGAAGAGATTAATGAAGTTGATAATACTGCCATTAATGATGTTTTAGATACAGCCGAACCAAATTGGATGGAATTAGCAAAATCTCAAAGAATGAATACTGATATTAGAAGAGCAATTTTTGTAAGTATTATGTCAGCAAATGATTATGTTGATGCAATGACTAAATTAGATAAATTAGCATTAAAAAGATCACAATCTCGAGAAATCCCCAAAGTATTGATTCATTGTGCAGGTGTTGAACCAAGTTGGAATCCATATTATGGAGTATTAGCAACTAAATTATGTAATGATCATGTATATAGAAAGGCATTTCAATTTATTCTTTGGGATTTAATTAAAGAATTTGAAGGAGTTGATGAAGATCTGGATCAAGAAGAAGAATTTTTAGGATTTGATGATGATGATTCAAAATTAAAAAGAATTTTAAGTTTGGGTAGATTTTTTGGACATTTATTAGCTGAAGGTTCATTACCTTTACATATTTTAAGAACAATTAATTTTGTAACTGCTAATAATGATCTTGTTTTATTTTTGGAAGTATTATTTGTTAGATTTATTGATCAAATTGGTAAGAAATCTCAAATTAATTCGATTGGTGCTGGATTAAGTAAGAAGGCTACAAAGATGTATGAACAGAAATATGATGATGGATTACTTATCGAACGGATATCGAAGACTAAAGAATCTACGTTGTTAAGAGGGATTCAATTGTTTTTGCAAGAGAAGGTTATTAATAGTGGGATTATAGATGGGAAGAAACAAAAGAAGAGAATCGAATGGGGGGTCAATGCTATGACTGATATTATTGATGAGTTCTTACGAGTTAAACAGGATTAGCGTACCGAAGTGATCTACGAAGTAGATCACTGAGGAGGTGCTACTGAGTGGAGACTTAGATACTGAATAGGCGTACACTGAGTAGACTTGGACACGATGAGATATAGATAGACTGACAACATAGACTGACAACATAGACTGATGTAGATAGACTGACAACATAGACTGATGTAGATAGACTGACATATATAGACTGACATATATACTGATACAGATATACTGACATAGCTACTAGATAGAATTATATACAGATACAGATCTGACGAGCCACCGACATAGATACACTACCCTCGCAAGACTACTCCACCAACTCAAGAATTGCAATCGTTTCCACATGCTTTGTTTGAGGAAAGAAATCAAACCCAACAACCTCTCGCACCTTATATTGATGATTTCCTTCAAGTTCAAAAAATGTAGCCAAATCACGAGCTTGGGTAAACACATTACAACTGACGTAAACAATCAACTTGGGCTTGAATTCGTACAATTGTCGAAGAAATGATTCATCGGACCCCTTTCTTGAAGGATCCATTATCACAATACTATCTTCACCAGTGATGTTTGTTTGAAGAAAGGCACGACTCTTGAACATGGTCTCTGCATCACCTTCAATGAATTGTACTTGAGAAGCATCTAATCCATTCAATTTTGCATTTTTATTTGCAAATTCAATGGCCTTGGGATCAAGTTCAATCCCAAAAACCTTACTATTGGGACCAATATCTTTTGCCAAAGAAATCCCAAAAAATCCAGATCCACAATATGTATCAATCAAGTATGAGAATTCTCCCCTGATTTGATTTCTTATATAATCAAGAACTACCGGTAAGATAGAGTTATTATTTTGGAAAAAACTAGCAGATTTAAATTGAAAAATCTTATCTTCAACTTTTTCTGTTATCAAGTTCTTATGATTGGATTCACAAACTCTGTTGAACTGTCCATTTTCCAAGTTAATCTTTACACTTTCTCTGAAATATAAAGTGTTTTGTTTACCCCTTTTCTCTTGTGGTATCAAGTCAAGATTACTTTGAACTTCAAGTCTTTTCTCCTTGTAGCCCTCGTTAAGTATAGAAGGAAGTAACAAACAAGTATCCACATCAACAACTCGTTTTGTCTTGTTGACGTTTTGTAAGCCAATGTCAACGTATTCAACGTCCGAGTGTCGTGGATACGTGAAATGAGGTGTGAATTTTGTCCTATAAGAATACTGCATTGGTGAAGGAGTTACTTTCCCAAAAGTGGTGATATCAAATTCATTCAATAATTCAGGAAAGAAATATTTGTAAGCTTTTTGAACAACCGATTGTTTGAAATCAAGTTGATCTTGATAAGGTAACATTTGTAATTGACATCCATTACAAGAGTCAAAATGTCGACAAAGTACAAGGTTATCTTGACGTTTTGATTCGGTAGTTTCCAGGTTAAGAACTTCTAATAGTAAGCCCTCAGCATAGAACTTATCATGTAATCCAATCTTGACTTTTACTCTGTCTCCAACCACTGTTTTGGGAACCTGTACAACTGTGTACTGATTGTAGATATCGTCATCATCAATGAATGGAGTGGCATATATGGATTTCGGAATAATACCCAACCCTTCACCTTCTGAAGTTTGGTAGATTATTTCAAGCTTTGGGATGATGATTTGTGGTCTCTTTCGTGAAAATAAAAATTCATCAATCAATTTTGGATGGTTCAAGATATCTTCATTTAAAATGTGTGTTTTTTTGAGTGAATTATAATGTTTTATAGCATCATGAATTTCAATAAGTAAGATTTTACTTCTACTTGTGATGTCTAAAGTATCTCTTTTAGTTCTTTTCTTCATTTTTTTCAAATCTGACATCACTTTGGATGGTTTTCGTGGGGGACTTACTTCAACCTGTATGTCATCTGTAATGGCAATATTCTTCTTTCGTACAAGTACTATGGGCCGAGTGAAGGTATGCACAGCTATGGGCCGTCCGAAGTTTCGTATACTACTCCACCTTATACATGTTCTTGGTATCATCTTAGCTTTAAAGTGTCTAAAATTTTTTGCGGCCTGTATAGAAAAATTTGCAATCAATATATGAAAAATTTGCAATCGAGAGTAACTACACAGGTTCACCTGTCAACTCTCGTCTACACAGAACGTTTTGTCATATTCGGTCCTACACATTGTTTTATAGTCGCACAGCTAGAATTCATTGTACTCTGTCTACACTAGTTATTCCTTTCTTCTCGTTGGTCGTTCACTACTCATTCATTCCTCATTCCTGTCTTGTCGCTGCTCACTCTTCATTCACTCCTCATTCACTCCTCATTAACTCCTCACTCACTCCTCATTCACTCCTCACTCACTCTTCACTCACTCGCTTCGCTCGTTCGTTCGTCATATTCCCTCAAATCCAACGTCACTGTTCTCGAACTATTCTCTCTCTGCTCCCTATAAATCCCCACCAAAGCATCCGACTTTTCAAACAATGAATTCTTTAAAGAAATAACAATAAATTGAAACTTTGGCCCAGCATGTTTCTTAATATAATTAGCAATTCTAGCTACATTTGCATTATCTAAAGCTGCATCAACTTCATCCAATACAAAAAATGGTGAAGGTTGATAAGAATGAATAGCAAATAATAATGAAAGTGCAGCAATTGTTTTTTCACCTCCTGATAATAATTCCATATCTCTAAATCTTTTCATTGGAGGCATTGCATGATATTTAATCCCTGAATTATAAGGAGAATCTTCATCTTCTAAAGTTAAATAAGCAGATCCTCCTAATGGAGATGAATTTGATTTTGTTAATTCTTTATAAATAAAATCAATTTCACCAGAAATATGTTTAAAAGCATTCATAAATAATTGATATCTTTTATTTTTGATATCTTGAAATTTATTAGCGATTTTTCTTTCTTGTTGTCTTGCAATTGTATGATCTTTATCAAAATCCCTTAATTTGGTTTCAACTTCTTTTAATCTTTCTATTGCTTTTGCATTTGGTGTTAATTTATCCAATTGTTCAATTGTGTTCTCCAATATAGCTTCTAATTCAGCTTCAATTCGAGTACCATAAGTTTCTTTATACTTTTCATCTAATAAAGAATAATCGATTTCAATCTCATAAGTGTTTTTAATTAATTTATTGGAATCTTCATCAAATGGCATGGTATCAAGTAATCCATCGGTTAATGGAAGTATGACATTGTTAAGCTTACAATTCTTCAAAAGATTGACTCTTTCGGTATCGACTTTTAATATACTCTCTTCAATACTGGTTTTCAGTGAAGATAAACTTAAGATTTCTTGTTCAGTTTCACTGACTATAGTTTCAAAATTTTTAGCCTTTTTGAATTTTTTTTCAACTCTTTCCCCAAGTTTAATTTCATCTGATTTGATGATTTCTAATTCAGCTTCTTCATTATCTACTTTATCTTCCAATACTTGTTTTTGAGTCAAAATTTTCACAATCTCTTCCTCAAGAATTGATAATTGTTTCTCTAAAATATCTCTTCTTTCATCTGTTTCATTTACTCTTTGAATTTCAAATTTAAGTTTATTCTTTAAAGTTAAAATGGCTTTTGAAAATTGAGAACGTTCTTTGGCTCGTACTCGTAAAGTTGAACCATGTAAATTTTCATAATCTTCAATACCATTTGAAAATCCATATTTGAAACAAAATTCTTGATAAATTTCGTCCTGTAAAATTCTAATTTTTTCATAAACTTGTTCAATCTTTTTATCCAATTTATCAATTAATTTATTCTTTTCTTTACTTTTTTCATTAAATTTTTCAAATAAATCATGTTGATGTTTAATTTCTCGTTTTCTATCTTCAATAACTCTTTCAATACTTAATTTTTGATTACGTAAAATAGGTAATTTATCATCAAACAGACTAATTTCATCACCAATAATATTTATTTCCAATTCTTTAGGTTTCTTTTCTTGTAATTTGGATAATTTATTTGTAATATCTTGTTTAATTTCATTTAAACTAGTCAATTCATTTTTATCCCAATTTAAAGTTTGAGATTGAATTTGTTGACCACCAGTCATTAAACCTGATTTATGAATTATAGAACCTTGTAATGTAACCATTTTACAATCAAATTTATGTTGAGAATTCCATTTTAATTGTCTTGCCTTTTCAAGGTTTTCTACAACCAATGAATTTCCAACAACATAATGAATGGCTTGTTCTAAAGATTTATCATCATATTCCAAAATATCAATCGTAGGTTTTGCATCAGAATCAATTGATCTTAAAAAATTCAAATTAATTGCATCACTAATTATAGAATCTAATGGTATAAATGTAGCAATTCCAGCTCTTCTTTCTTTTAAAATTTCAACACATTTATAAGCAATTTGAGTATTTTCAACAATTATTGAATCGAAATTTCTACCCAAAATTGTTTGTAATGCCAATTCATATTTTTGTTTACTTGGACGTACTAATTCATAAACAAATCCTTTAATTGAACCTTTTGGGAAAAATTTCTTTAACATAAAAACACAATCTCTTAATTTCTTTTGTTTATTTGATTCTCGTTGTTGAGATGAAAGTTCATCTAATTTAACTAAAATATCTCTTAATTTCGAATTTAATTGTAATTCTTGATAATTAAATTCTTCTTTAGATTTGATAAGTAAATTTCTACATTCAATTTTCTCTTGCTTTAATGAAAGTGTATTATTAATTTCATTAGAAATTTCAGTTAATTTTGATCCAAATTCGGTTAAAATACTTTCTAATTCAATGGTTCTATTTGAAGAATTCCCAATTTGTATTAAAAGATTCGAAATACTTGCATTTAAAGAATCTTTATCATTATTTAAGATGGTAATTTCTTCTTCTAATTGAGCTCCATTATTGGATAAAAATTTTGAACGTAAATTTTCATATTCTTTTTGACCTTTAAAAGAAATTGAAGATGAAATATTGGTTGAAATTTTATTTTGAAAATCTTTATAAAGTTTTTCAGCTTCATTAAGTTGATTTTCAAGTGAATTTATTTGCTTTTTTTGTCGATTTTGATCAATTTTAATATCATTAATTTTATTCTTTAATTGATTTATTTTACTTGTAATTGCTTTTTTATTAGCTTCTACGGGGATCAAATCTCTTTTGGACATTTCAACTAAAGTTGTTGAATTTTCAATTAAATTCATATGTTTTTTATGTTCTAATAATGCACGAGAATATTCAGCTTGAAGATCCTTTAAAGATTTGGATTCATTAGCCAATTTTTTTTCAAGTGATTTTAATCCATTTTTCTTTTCATTTAATTGATTAATCAACTCAAAATGATTCTTTTCATTATGAAAAATCTTGTATAAATTAATTTTTTTAATTATTTCAGATTTTTCAATCAATTTTGATTCGAATTCTCGTTGTTCAATTAATTGTTCTTTATATTGTTTTGATTCAGAATTTAAACTTCTCTTTCTTGAAAAAACTGAATTGGAAAATTCATGTGCTTTTTCTAATTCTTCTTTAAGTTGTTCAAATTCTTTTGAAAATTCAAAAGATCCACTAATATTTTCAATTAAATTTACTAAATCTTTGGGTGTTTGTGAAGCAATTTGTTCAACATCACCTTGGAAAACTAAAAAATTCCTTGCTTTAATTAAAATATTTTCAGATTTAAGTACTAAAGAATAATTTAATGCTGTAACTGATAAATCATTAATTTTATAATCACTATTTCCATTTAATGTGATTGTTCTTTTTAATTTAAGAGTATCTCCGTTATCTTTTTCATAGATAGCAACAACATGTGCTGTTGTGGGGTCTTGTTCTTCATTTGAATCATTTTTACGACCTCTATAGATTAAATCTTTAATATTTTGAGATCTTAAATGTGAAGATTTAACACCAAGAACGAAGGAGATGGCATCCATCATATTTGATTTGCCGGCACCATTGGGTCCGATGATCGAGGTGAAGAATGATGTGCCGAAGCCGATGGTGGTTGTGCCTCGATACGACTTGAAGTTGTATAGTTCTAGTCCTAGTAGTCTACCCATGTTTGGTGATGTTTAGACGCGTACGCGTTTAAAATTAAAAAAGTCGCAAGAGAAATTCGCGATAGCGAATTTCTCGCAAATTGTTTCGAGACCTTAAGAAATTCGCGGTAGCGAATTTCTTTAAATACTGCGACATTCGTATTTCCTAAAGTGGTCTCTACGAGAAATCGACAGCCGGTATCTGTCACTGTATGTCAATAAAATTTATGTACCATCTGCCATTGTTTCTGTGTCTCTGTGTCACTTTTTCTGTATCTCTGTCTCTGTCTCTGTCTCTGTCAACTTGTCTCTGTCACCTTGTCTCTGTCTCTGTCACCTTTTCCTATGCCACATTACCACTGTATCCCCTGTAGCCACTGTAACACCGTCTTCATGCTAAGACTCTACTCCTCCAGTAATGCACTGTATACAGGAATTCCCTATCAATATGCGGCACCAAAAAATAATGCGAAATCTTATCAATATTTATCACTTTGCTGATCGTAATTTAATTTATCACACTCGCTAACCTCGTGCTCAATGACTTATTACTCCGAAAAACAAGCCTTACTCGACGAAGAAGACTCCGATGTGTACTTCCCACCAGGAAGCAAGCTGGTTTCACTTGCTGATGATTCCAAAGTTAAGGTTGGGTGTATGAGTATCGCTTCTATACCTTTCCAGAAATTAACCAATCTGTTACGGAATTTGATTGTTGACAAGTATGCCTTTTCTGATGAAGATGAAGAATCCGATGATGAAAGGGTTGAATTGAACTATTGTAATGAACTTTCTGTATCTTCTTCAAGTACAGGTGAAAAATTACGTCAATTACGTCAATTAATGAAGCAACATAAGATTGGTGTATACATTGTACCTTCAGAAGATGAACATCAATCCGAATATACCGCTTTAGCTTCGAAGAGAAGAGAATACTTGAGTGGGTTTACCGGAAGTGCTGGTGTTGCAGTTGTTACTTTGGACAATGAAAATGAATTAACTGGTTCGGCAGCATTATCTACTGATGGTAGATATTTCTTACAAGCTGAAAAACAACTTGATTCAAAACATTGGACACTTTTAAAAGCAGGGGTTGCAGGATATCCAACTTGGACCCAATTTGCAATTGAAAATGCCAGTTCAAATAAGTTTAGTAAAACCATTTCTGTTGATCCAAAATTGATTAGTATTTCAACAGGACAACTCTTTGAAAAATCAAGTATTAAATGTCAATTCAAACCATTGATTGAACCAAATTTGATCGATCAAATTTGGCATGATAAACCTTCATTATCTTTGGAACCAATTTTCCCACATCCAATTGAATTTTCAGGTGAAGATTCAAATGATAAAATTAAAAGGGTTCGTGATGAATTAAAGGTTAAGAATGCAACACATTTACTTGTTACTGATTTGGATGATGTTGCATGGTTATTTAACTTGAGATCACTCACTGATATTCCTTTCAATACATGTTTCTTTTCCTATGCAATTGTTACTCAAGAGATTGTTACACTTTATATTGATAAAATCAAATTAAAGGGTACAAAGGAATTAGAAATTCATTTGAAAGAAATTCAAAGTCTTGAAATCAAATCTTACGATGAATTTTATCTTGATTTAAACAAGTTAAAATCTACAGTTGATTTTAATTTTTCGATTATTTTACCTAACCGTGAAAATGCTACTTTTGCATTACTTGATTCGATTCCTCAGTCTTGTGCAAAGCAAAATATTCAATTTGAATCGATTATTTCTATAATGAAATCATTCAAGAATCAAACTGAACTTGATAATGCACAAATCGCTCAAAATAAAGATTCAATGGCAATTATAATTGCAATTTCATGGTTAGAATTTCAATTAATTCATAAAAAAAATCGTATAAATGAATGGGAATTTTGTGAAAAATTATATTCAATTAGAAGTAAATTTCCAAATTTTAAAGGTTTATCATATGAAATGATTGCATCATCAGGTCCAAATTCTTCATCACCTCATTATTTTCCAACAATTGATAAGTTTTCAAATATTGATCCAAATGATGTATTTTTACTCGATGCTGGATCTCATTTTTTGGAAGGTACAACTGATATTACAAGAACTTTTAAATTTACTAATAAAGGATTGACAAATGAATTGAAAAAACATTATACTTTAGTTTTAAAAGGTCATCTTGGAGTTGCATTAGCTAAATTCCCTCCAAATTCTTCTGCTGGTCCAATTTTGGATGCAATTTCAAGACAACCTTTATGGAATGAAGGATTAGATTTTAATCATGGTACTGGTCATGGTGTTGGAAGTTTTGGAAATGTTCATGAAGGTCCATTAGGAATTCTGAGTACTGGTGGAGGTCCAAGTCAAAATATGTTTAGAAAAGGTGGGATTTTAAGTGATGAACCTGGTTATTATATCGATGATAAATATGGGATTAGAATTGAAAGTGAATTGGAAATAATTGAAGTCAATGATAAATTTGGTAAGACTAGAAATGATTTGAATTATTTGGGTTTTAATTATTTAACAAAAGTTCCATTTAGTAGAAATTTGATTGATAAGAAGTACTTGACTCGAATTGAAATTGACTGGATTAATGAGTACCATACAAGTATTAGAAATCTTTATGGGGATGGTTTGTTGAAACTTGGGAAGAAAACGGCGTATAAATGGTTGCTTAGAGAGACCGAGCGGTTGTAGGTATAGTATTGGGGCCTGGGGACTGTGCCTCTGTGAGTGCTGACTCTGTGAGTGCTGACGGACTGAGTGCTGACTCTGTGAGTGCTGACGGACTGAGTGCTGACGGACTGAGTGCTGACGGACTGAGTGCTGACGGACTGAGTGCTGACGGACTGAGTGCTGACGGACTGAGTGCTGATGGACTGAGTGCTGACGGACTGAGTGCTGACGAGCCGTGTGAATGCTGAAATGTGACTCTTGCCGACCGTGTATGAGAGAACTACCGTACATACTACAACCAGTATATATTCTACCTTATAATATATAGAACTAAAGATTTTGTCTAAACGTCGTCGAAAGTAATTGTGGAAATCCAAGGCTCTTGCCTTTTTCTTTCGGTGCAGGTCTTTGAAAGCTACCAGGCTTTCTTAAACCATTCGATTTCGGTACTTGATTAATTGAAGAAAATGACTTATTCGATATGAATGGTGATGTCGTTGGTAATTTCAACGTTGGATTATCTGATTTTACAATAACAGAAGCTTGACCAGGTTTCCTATATTGTGGCATTTTTAAAGATGAATTGGTACCCCATAAAGTAGCAGAAACTGTACTTGATAAAGAATTTCTAATTTGATCCAAATTTGATGCGATTTTTGAATATGAATCTCGTTCATCATTAACATTTGTTGAAATCTTGGTTCTTTTCAAAGACATTGGAAGGGAAGTTGTATTTCTTTTCGTTTGTTGAAGGGCTGTTAAATAAGGATCTAATGTACTTGAATTTTCCTTTATATCATTCAATTGGTTTTGTAAATTCGTCATAATAAAATTGTTAACAGGTTGAGAAACTCCCTTTGAAAGTGTTGAAATTCTTTTATGATTTGTTTCCATTATAGATGATAAAATAGAAGACATTTCATTATCGATTTCTTCATAATCATTGATGTTTTTTTGATCGGCATATAAAGCTGCGGTAGAAGCTGTTGCAACCGAAGTTGCAATCAATACAATACTTGGATCTTCATTGTGAGAAAATGCAGAAAGGATATTGAAGATATCTGTTACTGGTTTTTTCAAATAAGTATCAAATATCGGCTCTTGTTTTGGTTCTTCAACCACTGCATTTTGTCTTGCAAGTCGTTTTTCTTTACGCTTATTGAATTCAATATCAATCCATTCTTTCTTCTTGGGAGTATCAGCTTCTCCAAATAATTGTGAAGCCTTTTTCCAAACTCGAGACCGTAAATCATTATCTTTATTTCTCTCAGCATTCTCTTCTCTCCATTTCTTTTTCCTCGTTCGATTTTCAAGTCGTACCATCTCTTTTAAATCTTCAATTTCTTGCGGTTTGGGTCTCTTTTTGCCTTGAAAATTAGAATAATTTGCAATCGCTGATACAACAGATTTACTAATATTTGCAATCACTTCAAATGAAATTTTTGGAACAATCGAAGAATTCAATTTTTCAAGTAAAGTTTTATTTGTATTTTCAGTTTCAAATAACGAATTAAATTGTTTTAAAACACTTTCAATTAAAAAATTGGCCTTTGCATTTTCTGTTGAAATTGGTTTTTGCGATTCAAGATAATTTTTGGCCAACATCAAAGATCTAATCATATTGTCCTTTTCTTCCTTTACTTTGTACGTTGATAAGATTTCAGGAATTCCAGTTGATACTTTTGCTCGAGATTCGGTTGTTAAAATGTTAGTCATTTCTTTGATTGCACTTAAAACATTTGTTTCTGTAGATTCATTTGAACGAGATGTTATAGAGTTTATAACATTCGAGATTTGAGATCTTAAAGGTCCCGAGTATGTATTATTTGCTCTTAATGCTTCATCTAATGACTCGATCGAAGCATAGTTTCTCCGTGGTAAGTTCGACATATAAGATCTATGTAATGCAAGAGTCTCTGCTATTGATAATTCCTTCTTCTTGGGTTCTACTATAGTCTCAGTGATTGGAGAAGGTTTTTGGCGTGGAACATAAGTGGGAGGTTTATTATTTAATGGACCAGATCTTCGTGCCAATGAAGGAGGTTTACTTGTATCTGGTGGTGTCAGTCTGGGGACTTTCAAAGGTGCTGGTTTTTTCAAGGTTACTCCTGGAGCTGGACTAGTCTCTTCTTCCATCTCCAAATCTGCAAGAAGCTCAAATGGATTTTCCATCGCCATATTGAACGCATTTTGTAAAATATCTTGCATTTGTAATTCTTCTAAATCACCCACATTTTCTGTTGAGATCTTTGGTGGGATTCTTTGTGGGAGTGCTGGGTATTGGTATGGTAAAGGTGGACGTGGATATTTGACTTGGTCCATCGATTTCCCTTTCTTTGTTTCATCTTTATGTGCTTCATGCTCGAAATGTTCAAGGATATTATCATCAATTTGTGGGATATTCATCACCGGCTTTTGTTGCTTCATATTCTCATCTTCTGACAGGTGATCCTGCACCTGATTTGTGATTTCTAATGCCAATTCATTCAAAACATCCTGAGAAATAAGTAATTTATCAGCTTGAACTTCTGCATCTTGAGAAGACATTTGAGTAATGACTTGTTGAACCAAATTAGAAAGATCAATATTGGATACTTCTGGTTGTTTGGCTTGTGGTAATGTTTCTTTTGATTTTGTCATGGCCGATTTAAAAGCTTCAGTAATTGCATTTTCCATAAACTTATCTTCTGTTGCATCTTGAACTGGCCTATTCATGATTTTCTTGAATGAAGCCGAAATCATCGCTGTTAATTCGTCATCATTGACAGAATCATTGTCTGCTTGAGTCGGAATATTGGATTCAAATGTCTGTGTGGGCATGATACTTTTGAAAGCATTTCCGATTGCATCATCCAATTCCATGTCATCGGAACTGTCTGGTTCAGGCTCCTTTTGATGTTTTTTTTCAGTCAAGTGTTGTTTAGAATGATCAAATACACTATTGAAAGCACTACCAATTGCATCTTGCAACAGGGAATCATCTGTTTTCTCTATCTTCTGGACATCCTGGATACTTCCTCCATGGGTACTTCCTCCAGTATGGATGCTTCCCCCAGTATGGGTACTTTCCCCAGTATGGGTACTTTCCCCAGTATGGGTACTTTGCTCGCCAGCCTGGATACTTTGCTCGCCAGCCTGGATACTTTGCTCACCAGTCTCCATAATACTCTTAAATGCATCGCCGATTGCATTATTCAAGTCTTCATCTTCGGGATGCTCCATTGAGTCTGTGCGAGCCTCAGGTGAAGGTTTCGATTCCTCATGTGAACTACCCGACTCTTCGGATTCTGCATCCTTCATGGCATTCGCAAATGCATTGCCAATAACGTCATTCAAATCTGAGTCTTCGACTTGATCCGAAAATGGAGATGAAATCTTCTGATCTTTCGCTTCATTGTTTTTATCCATTAAATCCGCAAAAGCATTCCCTATCACATCGTTTAAATCTGTGTCTTCTTTTTCATTTGTAGATTCGTGTGTTCCTTTTTCATTGGGATTTTGTGTGTCTTGGACAGGCGTTTCCTTGAAGCTACTGAGCGTACTTGTAAAGGCTGCACCGATGGCTGCGTTCAACTCGTCATCATTCAGCGATGCTTCATGTTTGCTGGACACATCAACAATTTCAGTGTCGGCAGTGTAGCTGTCATCTCCTGGGATGGCGTCAGCGTACTTATCTCCCTGCATAGGCTCAGCAGTGTACTTATCTTCCTGTATGGCGCTAGCGTAGTTATTATCTCCCTGTATAGCGTCAGACTTATTTTCCTGCATAGACTCAGCATTGTCCTTATCATCTCCCTGTATGGTAGCCTCGTCTTCGTGTTTTTTCTCTTCCTCTGTAGACCCAAAAGCATCGGCAAATGCATTGCCTATCGCATCATTCAAAGCATCATCATTTTCTAACTGTGCTTGATCAAATGAATCATCTGCTGGTTTGTCATCGGCCTTAATAGCATCGGAAAAGGCATTCCCAATAGCCGATTCTAAATCATCATCTACAATCTTTCCAGAAGTTTGTTCGTGTGATTCATCATGGATTGAAAATACATCATCAAGGGTACTACCTTGCTTTGTTTCTTTATCTTGTAAATAATCTTGATTTTCCTTTTCAATCACAGTATTAAAAGCTTGACCAATAACATCATCTAAATCCAATTCATTATCGTCTTTACTCTTATCATCTTGTAAATTAAAGTCAAATTGATTAAAAACATTCCCAATTGCATCTTGTAAATCTGTATCAGCATCATCATCAAGACTGGGATGGCCAGTATATTCATGTTGTTGATTATCTTGTTGATTTTGCAGCAATTCAAGTGGCTGCAACCCTTTATCTTGAACCATTGATTCTGCGATGACCTTATTTAAATCTATATTTACATCATCGGTGGTATCATGTATGGGTATATTTGAACTTTCTATAGTAACCCCTTCTATATTTACCTTATCAGAGGCATCTTCATCAATAGACATGATTATTTGATTCGGTTCCAATAAACCCTGAATGTGACTGTTTTTTTTGTTGTGACTGCTTTTTTTTTTTCCAATTTGTTGATACTTTGCTTTTTAATCTCCGGGGTTTCTTTTTGTGATGCACATTTCTTTTTATGCGCATTTTCTTACGTTCTTTATCTCCGGCTACAACACATAATATCTAAATTTATATTTACCTGAAATATTAATCACTATTCAGTTCTTCATCTAATAAAGCAAAATTAATTACAAGACCTAGTTTACCGTGTCCAACTCCTTCATAACCTTTATGTTTAAGAACCCAATTGAAATTATCCATTTGATCATTAGTGTAATTATTAACATTAATATCAAATTTACGACCACCAAAAGTTGGAATTGAAATTGCATATTTTGAATCTGCCATTTTAACAGATTCAGTTTCAAAAATTAATCGATAAGATTTATCTTTTTTAAATATGAATTTTTCACAATTTTCTCTTTTAGTAAAGTAATTTTTACGTTGACCAGATTTTAATGGGATGTTAATATTTGAATCAATTTTTGACAGATTTTTCATGTTAATTTTTGAATTAATGTCAATTTTTGAATCATTATCATTTTGATTCAAATTTTCTTCAAATTCTCCAAAAATATTTGTTGGTGGAATATCAACATTATTTGAATCATTAATTGTAAGATATGTGATACTATTTAAAACAAGACCATATAAATATGGTTTATCACCATAAATATCCCCTTTAACAGTTTGATTTATAAATCTTGTAAAAAATTTCAAACCAGTTGATAACAACATTGAAGGAACATGATCTTTAATTGGGAAATTAAAATCATTTCCAAATAATAATTCTGAACCATTAATTGATTTATTTGGTTTAAAATCAATCATTAAACGAAGATTTGGTTGAGCTTTTATAGCAAAATCGCCAAGTCCAGTTTCTGTCTTGTTAATTGGTTCGGCATTAATGTAGGCTGCATCATTAACATTATAGCAACTATTTGATAAATGAGGTTTAGAAGCGTCGAAATTCTTTATATAAACCGAAAGTTTGAAAGAACCAATTTCGGATTCAACCAGAACAGGGATTGTTGTATTGACGGGGACAAGTTGGGGGTCCTTGTTGTAGTCACTTGATACTCTGATGAATAATCGTTTGATCATGATGAAAGCAATGTAATGAAGAAGTATAAATAGTTTGGAGTGTATATAGGATACGTATATCAGCGCATACCGCACACGCAGCGGTATGCGCTTACAAGTCGGGTCGGGGTCTAGTCTCGGTGTCCTACTGTGTCTAGACTATGTCTACTGTAACTACACTATATTTACTGTGTATACTGTGTATGTGTATACCCATTGTGTATACTTTGTATACCACCTGTGCCTACTGTGTATGTACTACGTACTACACCTACGTGTACTCACCGCGCACGCACCCAACACTTTCGCACTATTCCTCCGCACCGGAATTACTCAAATTCTAATGAATCCCGCCCTTTATTACTAACCATCAGTTTACGATTTGTAAGAAACGCACGCTTTGTCAGTAATACTTCTCGAATAATCTTTTGATATTTTGATTTTTGGGTGTCGGACCTCCACCAAAATTTCTTTTTTTTAAAAGCAAAGTCAACATAAAAGAAACAATTATTTGTCGGTTGAGTCTGCCCCAGAATCTCCCCCCATGTTCACAATATATAACGAGAGTTTTTTCCACCTTTTATAAAAAAATTTATTACATTATAAACACACAAACAACATGTCTAACTCATTAGAACAATTAAAAGCTACTGGTACCATCATTGTTACTGACACTGGTGAATTCGAATCGATTGCTAAATACACTCCACAAGATGCAACCACTAATCCTTCATTGATTTTAGCAGCTGCCAAAAAAGCTGAATATGCTAAATTAATTGATGTAGCAATTGTTTATGCAAATGAAAAATCTCCAAATGCCTCAAAACAAGAAAAGGCTTCGATTGCTTTGGATCGTTTATTGGTTGAATTTGGTAAGGAAATTTTAAAGATTGTTCCTGGTAGAGTTTCAACCGAAGTTGATGCCAGATTATCATTTGATAAAGAAGCTACCATTAAAAAGGCTCTTGAATTGATTGAATTATATAAATCAGTTGGTATTGAAAAGGAACGTGTTTTAATTAAGGTTGCTTCTACTTGGGAAGGTATACAAGCTGCCAGAGAATTGGAACAAAATCATGGTATTCACTGTAATTTAACTTTATTATTTTCTTTTGTTCAAGCCGTTGCTTGTGCTGAAGCTAAAGTTACTTTAATTTCTCCATTTGTTGGTAGAATTTTGGATTGGTATAAGGCTTCAACTGGTAAAGATTATGATGCTGAATCAGATCCTGGTGTTGTTTCTGTTAGATCCATTTATAACTATTATAAGAAGTTTGATTATAAAACCATTGTTATGGGTGCTTCTTTTAGAAATATTGGTGAAATCAAAGCTTTGGCTGGTTGTGACTTTTTAACTGTTGCTCCAAAGTTATTGGAAGAATTATATAATTCAAATGAACCAGTTCCTCAAATTTTAAAGGCTGATGTTGCAAAGACTGAAAATTTCGAAAAAGTTTCTTATGTTGATGATGAAGCTAAATTCAGATTCTTATTTAATGAAGATGCTATGGCTACTGAAAAGTTATCACAAGGTATTAGAGCTTTTGGTAAGGATTGTGTTACTTTGTTGGAACAATTGGAAGCTAAGTTTTGATTAATTTAATAATAATATTTAATTTATGAGTGTAGACGACGACGACGACGACGACGACGAATGAACGAGCGAAGTGAGTGAGTGAAAGAGGAGGAGGAGTGAAAGAGGAGTGAGGAGTGACTGAGAAGACAGAAGAGTGAGTGTCGACTCACTCACTCACTCACTCGCTTCGCTCGTTCGTTCGCTCGTTCGTTCTTCGTTACCCGGACTTCTCCACAATATTTTCAAATCAAATCAACACTTCACTTACAAACAACCATGACTCGCCCCCAAACAGTAGTGCCTACAACCCCACAAAGCCCATTTCCAATAACTATACATTCTGAAATCGTTTGTGGTTTTGGAAGAGGCTCTTCAGAATTGGGAATTCCAACCGCAAATATTCCCATCACTCAAGATTTGAATCAATTAGAAACTGGGATTTATTATGGATGGTGTCAATTAACTCCAAATGATCAACAAGTTAAAACAACAAAGAGAAATGATGGAAATGAAGTTGTCTTTAATAATGGTAAAGAGTTAGGCGGTACTGAATTATCAAGTTTACCAATGGTGATGTCGATTGGTTGGAACCCGTTCTATAATAATAAGGAAAAGGCGGCAGAAGTACATATAATTCATAAATTTAAAGATAATTTCTATGGAGCTTCAATCAAATTCAATGTTTTAGGATATTTAAGACCAGAATTGAACTATACGACAAAGGAAGCACTTATCGATGATATTAATATGGATATCAAGATTGGCTTAGAGATTCTTGAGAAGCCAGCGTATAAAAGGTATCAGAATGTCGATTAGACATTGGGGGTCTGGTGGGCTCTACTGGGGCTATGTAAGGGGGCTCAGTAGGTGGCTCGTTTGAGTGGGCTCTCTGAGTACTCTCTCTGAGTACTCTCTCTGAGTACTCTCTCTGAGTACTCTCTCTGAGTATTCTCTCTGAGTACTCTCTCTGAGTATTCTCTCTGAGTACTCTCTCTGAGTAATCTCTCTGGGTATTCTCTGAGTATTCTCTGAGACCGCTCTCTTGAGTCCCCTCGAGTTCCCACTGAGTGTACCGGTGTACTGAAAAATTATCCTGCATACACACCCTACAGCCTCAAAAGCCCCAAAAAACCTCTTAATATTTAGCAATCACTACACTAGAATAAATACAAAATGGAACATGTTGATCCCAATAATATCACTTGTAGTATTAATACCTACGTTTTTAGGAACCAATTTAAGTCCATCCCTTACAAATGTATCCGATGGCTGTACATTGCAATCGCACAACCAATCTGACTACTGCTCGATTCTATCAAACCAATGTGATTCGAGATATTTGGCAATTGCAAAACTATACTACTGTTCGTATTATCCTTCACAATTGATTAGTATTTTGATTCTGATTGCGATTTTTGGTTCACTTGTTATCATTCTAATATCACTAAGTACTTTGGTATCGAATTATTTGTTCAACAGCTTGGACCAATTGGCGACGTCACTACGGATTAATCAGGATCTTTTGGGATTTGTACTCATCCCAATAACCAACGCTACGCCTGATCTTATCAACTACTATGTGATTTTGGATAGGGGGTCGAATGATCTTGTATTGGGCCAAATAATTGGATCAACCTTGATAATGTTGACGCTTATTATTGGTACAATAAGTGTGTTGACTCATCCGTTCAAGGTTTATAATTCCAGGGGTTTGTTGATTGATATGATGTGTGTTTTGGTTGTGTTGATTGTTTTTCTGTTGGTCTTGTTTGACTCGCAAGTCACCCTTGTTGAGTGTTTGGTGATGTTGATGGGATATACTGTGTATGTTGTGTTTCTTAATGTTTTTGATAAGGAGAAATTGGTGACTCATGGGGAGTCCCCATACTCGGAGTTATACCTAGAGGTACCATACTCGGAGTCACACCTAGACCCAGGCTCCCAGTCATACTCGGAGTTGTACCTAGATGTACCATACTCGGAGTCACACCTAGACTCAGGATCCCACTCCCACCTAGACTCCCAACCATACGCCCACTCCCACCTAGACTCCCAACCATACGCCCACTCCCACCTAGACCCCTACCCATACTCCTACCGAACGGATCCCCACTTCCTAGGACCCGCTTTAAACATACTCCTGCGCAGTCCCTCCCCGTTGTCACCCATCAAATCTCCAGATCGCATCGACATTCTCGACGACTCAATCGGAGCCCTACAAGCTTTGCTAAACACAATCAATATGGTGTGTGGGTTTCTTATCCCATCAACCTCGTCTATCGACCTGTGGAGGTTCATGAAATCTTTCAACGCCGATTTCTTCAAATGCTGGTTTGTATTTGAAATCCCATTACTTTTAAATTATCAGTTTATTGGTCTCAACTTTTTAAATATGATTCCAATAATTTTACTTGAGATAATCTTCGTATTCGGAGTTACACTTCCATCAAGCTGGAATAAAATGATTGTAAATATCTTTGGAATTTTGAATTCAACAATTATACTATCTAATATTTCAAAAGTTGTATTAATGTTGTTGAAAAACTTCGGAGTTCTATGGAGGATTTCCGATTATTTTCTCGGACTTTATATTTTTTCAATAAGTAATTCGATAAATGACATCATAATCAACGTGACCATATCAACCAAAATTAATCCGATTTTGGGTATTGAAGCATGTTTGGGTACTCCAATATTGCTTATTTTACTTGGATTAGGATTGAATGGAATTTTGATTGAATTGAGGAATAGTGAGCCAATTCAATTGAACATTTCATCGGGGGTTGTGATTAACGTTGTTTCATTGATTGTTATAATTACGCTTTACATGGTATATTTGCCATTGAATGGATGGAGATTTGATAAGTACATTGGATGGGTGGGGATCGGTGGGTTTTTCGTGGTTGTCGGGGTTGGTTTGATGGTTGATCTTTAGTGTCACAGGATGTGAGTATGTCACGCATTCACTCAGCCAGTACAGAGTCAGTCACTGACTCTGTTTGCGAGACAGCCGTCTATTCACAGTGAGAGCCCATCTCTTAGTGAGTCTGTCACTCGGTGTGTCTGTCACCCAGCCTGTCACCCAGCCTGTCACTCGGTGAGTCTATCACTCGCTGAGTCTGTCACCGGTCTCTCAGTCTGTGACCAGCCGTACAGTCACTCAGCCAAAGCGGTCTGGCACAGTGAGTAAATCACTCAGCCAAAGCGGTCTGGCGCAGTGAGTAAATCACTCAGTCAAAGCGGTCTGGCACAGTGAGTAAATCACTCAGTCAAAGCGGTCTGGCACAGTGAGTATATCACTCCCTCACTCAGTCGCTTCGCTCGTTCGTGAGGCTAATCTCTCAATCTCCTCATCATACTCCTCCTCAAAATCAACACCCTCCCCCGTCCCTAACGACCTCTCCCCTAACCTCTCCAATGAATTCCTATAAACCTCCGAATCTTTAAACCTATCCTCAAACTCTCTAAACAACTCCAACTTCAATTCCTTCGAAACCGAACTGTACAACATCAAATGTTCAAAAAACCAATCATTATTTGTCTCAACTATAATCTCTCTAAACAACCCCACCAAATACTCTGGATTTTGGGGATTTAAAAATCTCTCAATATTCAATAATTTTTCATAGATTGGTACTGAAACTGAAATGTTATTCTTTATAAAAGAAACGATCAAATCTTTTGCCTTGAGGTAGTTCTCTTGGATGATGTGTATGTCAACCAATTTCAACAACAATTTGTACTGGTTGTTCAATGAATAACCTTTTGATAGTATTTGACAAGCCTGTATATAACTTCTTGATTTGATTGAATAATTTGCATACTTGATCCAAAATTTGGGATACAAACAAGTGACAATTAAACACCGTTCAAAAACCAATTGAACCACGTTGATTGGATAGTTTTTGACCGTGAGGAAATCAATGTATAGATCCCATGTTTCCAATTGTTGTTGCAGTATTAATTTGGTGTCAAAATACGGCTTTAGAGATTTTTCAAAATTGTATAATTCGTAAACTTTATACTGAGTTGTGATGAACACATCAATGAAAAGTTTCTTTAATGATACAGCCACTGCTTTGGGGTCCATTTTCAAGTACTTGTTCAACTCTTTGGATGGTATCAAACAGGGCAAGATCTTGTTGTAGTCATCGCTACTGGGTAACTCGGTGATTATATCTATGAACTTCTTAAAGAAGTACTCGTAGTGGTACATTGGGATCTCAATTACGATCCGAAGCAAAACAAAGTACTTCAATCTGAAGTTGTGTTCTTGGTCTTGATAATTTTCAAGAAACGTAAAGTATAGTTGGTAAAACTCAAAACTGTGAAAGTGGTTCCCGACTTTTTGACGTGCGTTTTCGAACAAGTGTAATATTTCAACCACATTGCTGTTGATTGTATTGATCTTGAACTGTATATAGCTTAGCCAGATTTCAATCGAGTACAGTAAGTGGTGTAAACTTTGTTTGTAGACTGACTCTGCGGCAGAAGTGTTGCCCAATTTGAACTCCCAGTCGGCGTATCTGATCCAGTAGTTGAAAAGTAGCGGATATTTCTCTAATAGCTTCTGGTATGAGACCTTGAGTAGTTGTATTTCTTCGATCGGTGTTGATTTATTGATGCCTCTTTTGTTGTTGTGCTCGGCATCGTTGATTAATTGTTGCCAGAGTGGGAGGTTGTCGGGGTCACAAAGAAGTTTGGTTGAGGTAGTGGACCATCCTTGGTTGAGGTGTTCCATGGTTGTTGGTGAAGAAGTGCATCGGATTTTTCGGATATACAGGTTGTTTTTCTGCGCGAAAGAGCGACGAACGAGCGAACGAACGAACGAGCGAAGCGAGTGAGTGAGTGAGTAAGTGAGTAAGTGAGTAAGTGAGTAAGTGAGTAAGTGAGTAAGTGAGGAGAGTAAGGAGAGTAAGGAGGAGTGAGGAGGTTAACTGAGTCACCACAGTAGCTAGTGACCGTATTTTATGTTCCCTAAAAGATCCAGAAAGACAATAATTTGGAGAATATTTGTAAAAATAGCGAAAATAAAATAAAGTAGTATCGAGAAGATGACCTTGAGAGCACCAGAAGGAGTGTTTCGTCCTTGTGCCAGCAGTGACTTCTTGTTTACATGCGCACCCAGTGTCTACTCAGCAATCGCCATGCCTATTTAGTGTCTAAAAGTGTACTCAGTATTCTCTGAGCAATTTCCTCTGTCTACTCGGGAAGCGCTCAGCAATCTCCTCTGTCTACTCGGGAAGCGCTCAGCAATCTCCTCTGTCTACTCGGGAAGCGCTCAGCAATCTCCTCTGTCTACGTGGGAAGCGCTCAGCAATCTCCTCTGTCTACTCAGGTAAGCACTGGTATTCTCCTCTGTCTACTCAGGTAAGCACTGGTATTCTCCTCAGTATTCTACTTCGTAGAATACCTCGTAGAATATTTCGTAGAATACCTCGTAGAATCCTCGTAGAATACTGAGTATCTCACAACTCGCTATCGCTCGTTGTGTGTTATTTGCAGTCTAATTTAAATTTTCGCTCTTCTCGAATTTTTCACTTCTCTCTACACCATGTCTGACGACGAAATCTTCGAAGGTGACTTGTTTGCCGAACCAGAAGGGTTCTTACCGCCACCACCCAAATCACACTTTGCAAGTTATGAAAGAAAAATCCAAGATGCCAACCCCAAAGAAATCAAATTAAGATTGGTTGGAAATTCACCACTTTGGGGCCATTTATTATGGAATGCAGGTATTTACACCGCCAACCATTTGGAGAAGAATGCCGATACTTTGGTCCAAGGCAAGAGGATCTTGGAATTGGGTGCCGCAGCCGCATTGCCCTCTTTGGTGTGTGCGCTCAACGGCGCTTCAAAGATCATCTCAACCGATTATCCAGATGCAGATTTAATAACCAACATTGAAACCAATTTCAACTACTTATTACAAGATGGACATATTCAAAAAGAGAATTTCGAAGTTAAAGGGTATATTTGGGGAAATAATTTACGAGAAATAGTATATAATGAAGTCCAGCCAATCAAAGAGACGCTAGAAGAAGACGATAAATTCGATTTAATTATTCTATCTGATGTTGTTTTCAACCATACAGAACATCACAAATTGTTGAGTACATGCAGAAATGGGTTAAAAAAAGATGGCAAATGTTTGGTTGTGTTTTCTCCCCACAGACCGTGGTTATTAGACAACGATTTAGAATTTTTCACAACCTGTCAAGAATACGAGTTTGCGGCTGAAAAAATCGAGATGGTCAATTGGAAGCCGATGTTTGAGGAGGATGAAGAGACCGTGGAGATTAGAAGTAGGGTCTATGCGTATTATTTGAACCCAGGGTGGTAGATAGACAGATATACAGTGATACGATACTCAGTAGAGGCCGTAGGTATCCAGTAGGTGATCCTCCGCAGGTGATCCTCCAGAGGTGATCCTCCAGAGGTGATGCTCCGTAAGTGGTAGGTATCCAGTAGGTGATCCTCCAGAGGTGATGCTCCGTAAGTGGCAGGTATCCAGTAGGTGATCCTCCGCAAGTGATAGGTGGACATCACGTAGATTCGACTCCTCCAGAGGTGGTGGATATCCAATAGTTCTCCCTAAATCCACAGTAAACCTTAGGCAATCCTACACCCAGACCTCCGTCTACTCTACATCTTGTTAAAAATATCATGTATTATATAAACACAAAGCTAACCTGCTTATTGGGAAGCTGGAGATGGGTTCATCTTTCTCTTACCGTTGGTCAAGGTAACGTTGATGAATCTTCTAGTGTATAACAATCTCTTGTAAGCTCTACCCTTTGGCTTCTTTGGCTTTTCTTGCTTGTCAACCTTTGGAGTTTGAGACTTAACTTTACCAGCACGAGCTAAGGAACCGTGAACTTTACCCTGAATATGTTAGTAGATGTGCTTGCTTATGGCGGCGATACTGAGCGTAGAGTCTTCATGAGCTGTCTGTGACTTCTATATGCTGGAGGTCGTCGCGGAAAACTCTCTTGTTCTGAGATCTCTCAATGACTCCCCTGAGCGTGGATCTCTGCTCTCCTTTGAGCTCTGGATCTCTGCTCTCCTTTGAGCTCTGGATCTCTGCTCCTCTAAGCTCTGGACTATCTAGACTTCTCTCTAATCTCTCTCACAGCCGCCATCACTGTTCATGGTACATACCATTTTGTATAATTATATTAATATAAGGATGTATCCAAAAGAAGGAATTATAACTAAGAATAATATATTTGTATAGAGAAAATTTTTCGCAAACAAAGTTTTGTCAAGGAGGCAAAAAAAATGTATGGAGAAAAATTACAGGTTACATTAAATTACAGTTTAAATATTCCTAAAATATAAAAAAATGTGTCACGTAGAGAATAAACAAGAGGGCTCCAGCCCTGGTGCAATATCATTAACAATTTTACACTATTCTACAATCATTTAATTTCTAATCTTAATTTCTATTCTATGTCAATAGATTCACTAAAAGGAAAGTTACTAAAATTAATAACGCCACTACTGAAATTAAAACGACAATTGCTAATCTTGTTGCCGGAAATACATTTCTTGTAAGCAAAGTCTGCACGTGAAAGAAACGTACAAATCCGAGTATTAATGTTGAAATACCCACAATTATGAAAATAGCACCTAATGGTTTACCATACAGATGTAACTGAGAATTCTCGTTATTTAAGCGGAATAATTGCGTCACACCAATACCCAATGAGATAAAAGAAAGTGAAGTTCTCATCCATGCCAAAAATGTACGTTCATTTGCCAAATGGTCCCTTGCCACAGTGCCCTTATTTTCCAAATGAAATGATTTAATTTTGGTTATGAAGCTTCTTTCTTGAATGTTCATGTCAACATTTACATCCGAGATGCTTGCCCGACCGGTAAGCCTCGTATTTTGATCTATTGAATCGTATCCCTTTGAAGTCATGGTTAATGTAATTAATAACAGAGGGGTAAATGTCAAAATTAATTATAAATCTAGGGGGTACACGTGATGATTCAACTTGTCTCTCTCGTCTCTCGTTTCTTTTTTTTTTCTTTTTTTTTCTTTTTTTTTTCTTTTTTGTTCGTAACCAACTAATTTTCGGAAGTCTCGGAGAATCTTCGAGGAGTAATTTCTTGACATTCGCGGTGCAATTTTTACGCTTTAAAATGACGAAATTCTCAAATTTCACCATGTACAAATTTAGTCTGCTTAAGCGAATCACAAAGCTACATGAAATATCAGACCCTTATATGTATTAGACTATTCAAAGTAAAATCCCAATGTAAAATGCAGAAACGACAACCATATAAACCAAAGGTGTCAAGGATTTATCTTGATTATAAAATTTAAAATTATTTGAACCGGCATTTGGTGAAATTGTAACTACCGAATATGATTTAATTACTCCAACATTCCCTGAAATCGTCCCAATTCCAATCGATCCTGAAGCAGGAGATGCAACTGATGTATACATTGTTTCAAATGTTTGAGTATAAGCGGATTTTGTAACTGTAAGTACACCTTCGGCGTTAGTACCTGTAGCCCAAACTGATGTTGGAGCTAATGAAGAAGTTGTAGTTTCATCAGCAAAAACAATCCCAATAAATAAAAGATAAATCAACCCCCAAAATTTCATTTTAAACTGGATAAAGATATAAAGAACAAGTTAAAATTCTTTAAAGGATTTCATGACATATATAACTTCATCAAACTTTATGAATCACAAAAAAATTTGAATCAAAGCCAATTTAAAAAGAAATTAGGAACGCTGAAACGAAAAATTACGCTAAGCATTGCTGGTGATACAAAACCTTAAAATAGCCACAGATAAGAAATCGTAGACAAGATCGTACATCGTACCACAAGTGCACGGACAAGCGCACTTGTGCACTTGTAGAGTACTGTAGTGATCACTTGTATATTGATAACCTCTAATACTCAGTATTCTTCTTTATCTCTGGCTTTCTAATCTATAAGCCTCCTTCGTGTTCGGAAAAAAATTTCAAGGAACAAAGCCTTGCAAGGGTGAACGCGCAATTAACAACCTATGGATTATGTCTATTTTTAGGATGTCTACTTGATTAGTAAATACGTACTCTACTTGCTCTGTAATCTTTAGCTTGTATACAGTAGTCAAGCACGACTAGACTGGGGACTCACAAGTAGCGAGTTGTATGAGAGAAGGGTCTGTCAGTGGTACACTCACACCCATTGCGCACTCATTGCGCACTCATTACGCATACTCATTACGCATACTCATTGCGGTAGCAATGAGTGTGCAAGTGTGTTCATTCTCTATAGTCACACTCAGTTGCAACGAATGCTCCGTTTTTTATGTAGTCACTACACAATAGCTATCGCTCGTTAATGAGGAGTGACTTACTCACTGTGCCTGTTCAACGCATGGATTGGTGACTGCGTGACGGCCGATCCACAGACCGAGTGACCGGGCGACAGACTCGCCGAGTGACGGCTGAGCGATGGCTGAGTGACAGACGGGCTCACCAAGTGACAGGCTAAGTGACGGCTGAGTGACAAGTACGCTTTCGGGAGTCAGACTCTCAGTAGTCAGACTCTCAGTAGTCAGTACTCGCACTCAGGCTCTACTTTTCTCTCCTCTCCCCACTCCTCACTCCTCACACCTCACTTGTCGCTTCTCACTCACTCACTCACTCACTCACTCCTCACTCCTCACTCACTCCTCACTCACTCCTCACTCACTCCTCACTCACTCCTCAC
>JAJMGT010000019.1:0-38067 GCA_030582715.1 Kodamaea sp. yHQL449 | reverse complement strand
TCGCTCGTTCGTCGTTCGCTCGTTCGTCGTTCGCTCGTTCGTCGTTCGCTCGTTCGTCGTTCGCTCGTTCGTCGTTCGCTCGTTCGTCGTTCGTCGCTCGTTATATAAAATACTCTATTGCCGGCTTCTTCGAAGGTATCGCACCCATATCCTGACTACTAGCCTCAAACACCTTATACTCCCTACTCAAATCATCATCAATCGTCAACACACTAGCAATATTCCCACATCTATAACAATAATTTGGAGCCAGCCATACAGTAACAAGTTGAGATTCAAACATCTCTTTATAACCTTCCATTACAAGTTGATGAGCCCTTGCAATAAGAGACATATCATTATTTTGTAAGAATTTTGAAACTTCATTTGATCCAAAAAGGTATCCAGCACCTCTTGGACTAATTGCCCAACCTGGAATATCTTCAGGATCAGACCATAATAAATCACACATTCCACCTTCATGAGGTACTTCTTGTTTACGATCTAAAAGTCTAATTTGATCAATTGAATCAATTCCTGGACTTAAACCTCCATGAATACAAAATACTCCATTTTTACCTCCAACAATTGCTCCAAGACTTAAATAATCAAATACTTCACAACAATATCTCCATACATTTACAGATCCATATTTTCTAATACATTCATCATAAAATCCATAAACTGTAGTGATTTGTCTTGATTCATGATTACCTCTAATTAAAGTAATTCTATCAGGATATCTAACTTTTAAACTTACAAGTAATAAAAAACTTTCAAGTGAATAAAAACCTCGATCAACAAAATCTCCTAAAAAGAGATATTGAGTTGTAGGACATTCACCACCTGTTTTAAATAGAGTTATTAAATCATGAAGTTGACCATGAATATCTCCACAAATTGTAACTGGAGTATCAACATGTTGAATGTTTGCTTCTTGAACTAAAAGTTCGATTACTTTGGAACAGAGTTGTTCAACGTCTGATTCGGGGATATGTTTGCATTGTTTGATGTTTTCGATTGTTCTAAATGTTAGTTATACAAGCACACAACGAGCGGTAGCGAGTTGTGTGTGCTTGTACTAATTGTTTTCACGTTAGTTCGAGAACAACGAGCGTAGCGAGTTGTGCGAGAAGAGAGAAGGGACCGTCAGTGCACAGTCATTGAGGTAGCAATGACTTTGCAAGTGACTTCATTCTCTAGTCACCACTACACAACGAGCGATAGCGAGTTGTGTAGTGTTGTATCGCTCGTTGTGTAGTGTTGTATCGCTCGTTGTGTAGTGTTGTGTAGTGCTTGTGCTAATTCAACATACTCATCCAAGTTTACCATGGTGGGTACTTGTGTTGTGGTTCGTGACTCGTGGGTGGTACGTGTGAACTCCGCTGTATCGCAATAATTTTAATTTTATTACGCGTCATACACAAAACTCTGAATTTCACGAATGAAGGAGTGAGACCATGTCACCTCCGTGAACACAACGAGCGTAGCGAGTTGTGCTCGACAGGTATACAGTACCTACCGAGTAGTTAAAAGTGACATGATCAGCGATCTCTACTCACAACGAGCGTAGCTCGTGGTGTAACACTCTCTACTCTACACAACGAGCAGCTCGTGGTGTAACCCTCTCTATCCTCACACAACGAGCAGCTCGTGGTGTAACACTCTCTACTCTACACAACGAGCGTAGCTCGTGGTGTAACACTCTCTACTCTACACAACGAGCAGCTCGTGGTGTAACCCTCTCTATCCTCACACAACGAGCAGCTCGTGGTGTAACACTCTCTACTCTACACAACGAGCGTAGCTCGTGGTGTAACACTCTTTATCCTCACAAAACGAGCGTAGAGCGTAGCTCGTGGTGTAACCCTCTCTATCCTCGCACAACTAGCTACGCTCACTGTGTTCGTGACAAATAATCTCTCTATCCTCACACAACTCGCTACGCTCGCTGTGTTCGTGACAAATAATCTCTCTATCCTCACAACTAGCTACGCTCACTGTGTTCGTGACAAATAATCTCTCTATCCTCACACAACTCGCTACGCTCGCTGTGTTCGTGACAAATAATCAGTGGTCTCTACTCTACACAACTCGCTATGCTCGTTGTGTTCATTTACGCGTTGCACTGCTCGTGTATTTAACCTATCTAACAACCTCGTTGCGCCTCTCTATTCTCACAACTCGCCACCATCTCTGTCCTCACACAACTCGCTATGCTCGTTGTGTTCGCTACGCTCGTTGTGTTCGTATTGTCGCATCTCTTTCCTCGCACAACTCGCACAACTCGCTACGCTCGTTGTGCTTGTGCTCGTTGTGCTCGCTACGCTCGTTGTGCTCGTTGTGGCAACGTATACTTCTGGAACAGCTTTTGCAATTGTTTCCTCACCGTCACCTTTTGAGCCCCCACAAAACTATCAATACTAACCTTAATCGCTCTATTCAAATCACTTTGACTAACAAAATCACTCAATCTCATCTTTGCAAACAGTTCTGAAATTCTCAAAATTGATTCTAAATGACGTACAGTAATCGGAAATGAACCAGTTGTAATTGATTCACGTCTTAAATCCGCATAAACCTTTGAAACTTTATCCATATCCATTTGATGTAATTTAGGAGTAATTTTAAGTCTTGCATAATTAATATATTTAACAAGTAAATCTTGAGAAATTGGAGATATTTCACGTTCTTTTACCCTATTTGATTCTTCAATTTTTTGAGATTTTGTCATTGAATCATCATCGATTAAATCATTATTTAAAGGATGAGATCTCATATGAGAATCAACTACGAATTTTGCTAATCTTTCATCCAGTTCTGGATTTACTAAATCTCGTACAACACATAAAATATCAAATCTTGATAAAATTGGTTCAGTTAAATCAACATTTTGAGATAATGGAATTGTTGAATTATATCTTCCACCATTTGGATTTGCAGCTGCAATGATTGAACATCTTGCTCTTAAAGTGGTGACAATTCCTGCCTTTGAAATTGAAATAGATTGTTGTTCCATTGCTTCATGAATTGAAGTTCTATCTTGATCATTCATTTTATCGAATTCATCTATTAAACAAACACCTTTATCTGCAAGAACAAGAGCTCCACCTTCTAAAGTCCATTCTCTTGTGATTGGATCTTTTCTAACACTTGCAGTTAAACCAACTGCAGATGCACCTTGACCAGTTGTAAAAACTGCTCTATTTGCAGTTTTTTCAGCATATTTTAAAATTTGAGATTTTGCAGTACCTGGATCTCCCAATACTAAAATATTAATATCACCTCTAATTGAAAGTTTACCATTAATATCTTTTGGAACTCCTCCAAATAATGAACAAGCTAATGCAGTTTTAATATCTTTATGACCATAAATTGAAGGAGCCATTGAAGAAATGATTTTATCAATAATTCCCTTTTCTTTAGAAAGTTTTCTAATTTCAATTTCTTCTTCTTCTGTCCAAATTGAATTATTTGAAATTTCATTTCTTTTAATTGAATTTGCTTCAATAATTGTTGCAAAAACTGGGAATCCATTTTTTGCATTTAATAAACTATCATAATTATTTTTATAAATTCCAATTATTTCAATTTCTTCACCTGGTTTAGCAATATCAACTAAATCTGAAAGTAAAATGATTTCTCGATGTCTTGGTAATCTACCAGCAGGAACAGTTCCTGGAGATTCTTGTAATGTAATTCTTTGATAATTTCTATATAAAGTTTTTTCAGTATTCATTTTAAATGGACCTTTTGATTGACAATTTGTACAAAATGAAGTTGAAACTTCAATATTTGAATCTTGAATAAAAGGTCCAAGAATAACTCCACATTTTAAACAATCAAATTTAACATATTTTAATTGTGGAAAAACTCCAGTTCTTCTAGTAACAACACCTCCAATTTTAATTAATTGATTTAAATTATTTTCTCTTAAATCTCTTAAATTTAAAAGATTTGGAAAATTTATAATTCTAACATGAATTTCAGAATGAATTT
Source organism: Kodamaea sp. yHQL449 (assembly GCA_030582715.1). Lineage (NCBI taxonomy): Eukaryota > Fungi > Ascomycota > Pichiomycetes > Serinales > Debaryomycetaceae > Kodamaea > Kodamaea sp. yHQL449. Next base: position 34,089 of record JAJMGT010000019.1, on the reverse strand, counting down.
GTGAATAATTTGGATAATGTAATTCAGTTGCTTCCATTGCAATAATATCAAATATTTTTAAAATTTCAATTGGAGAAGTTACTAAAAAAAGTGCTAAAATTGCCTTTGAATCTGCTAATTGACTATAAGAAACTTCTAAAGATTCAGAATTAATTTCACCTAAAGTTCTAATTTTTGCACCATAAACTGATCTACCAAATTCATCTGTATATTCTAAAAGAAAAGATTTCAATTCACGTGCAATTGACCTTGAAACTGCAGGTTGTAAGATCCATTCTGTTATACTTGAAGCTTTAATATCAGTTAATGAATCTAATGATAATTCTTCATTAAATGGATCGATTTCATCATCATCAATCATCATATCTTCTTCAACATCTTCTTTACGTCTTCTTCTTCTTTGAAGTGGTAATCCATATTGATCCATATCATCAAATTCTTCTTCTTCTTCTTCTTCATCAAGTTGAAATGCTTGACTTCTTGATCTATTTCCTTTTAAAATTTGATCTCTACGATTTAATTGTTCATCAATTCTTCTTCTTGTTGCCACATCCATTTGTTCAAAATCTCCTTCATCATCAATATTTCCATCCCCTAAGTCATAATGATCTTGTTCAACTCTTGATTGATAATCTCTTTCCATATTATCAATCAAATCTTCACCTTCTTCATCATCTGAAGGATTTAAATCGTTGAAATCATTATGAATTTCATCTTCCTCTTCATCATTGGCAAATGGAACTGCTGGTGACGAGGGGGGTAATTGTGGGGACGAGGCGAGTGTGGGCGATGATGGTTGATGAATAGATGATCTATCATCATCTGCTTGTCTTTTACGTGTATTCATGGTAAAGAAGAGTGTTGTTGATTTTACGCGTTGCAAGTTTTTTAATTAGATTTCCTAAAGGGGGAAATTGTTATGTAATGCGAAGACTCAGTAAAACTCAGTAATCTACAAAGTAGATTATTGAGGTTACTGAGTATTGCTGAGCATTACAGAGTATCACTGAGTAAGAAGACACTGAGTGAGTAGATAAACAAGTATCACTGAGTGAGTACACTGAGTGAGTAATCTTTACTGAGTGAGTAATCTATACCGAGTGAGTAGATTACTGACTATCACTGAGTGAGTACACTGAGTGAGTACACTGAGTGAGTACACTGAGTGAGTACACTGAGTGACTAATACTGAGTGACTAATACTGAGTGACTAATACTGAGTGACTAATACTGAGTGACTAATACTGAGCTACGAGCTTCGTGTGTGGAATCAGAGAAGGGACACAACTACACTCGTTGTGCTCGCCACGCTCGTTATGTGCTACGCGTATCACTCTTTATTATATTTCCTAAAACGCTACTTTTAATTACGTAATCTTTCACGATTACTTACGTAACGACCCATCAATCTGGTCCTTTCAACGGTTGTGATGAAAGACCGACTGCTGTTGGATCATGATGGTTGCCCTGGCCAGGCCCATGCAAGTGTCCGCAGGGACATTCTCCGTCGTGTGACATATCCATATCTTCACTCATATCATTCAGGGTCTGATGTATACCTATATCATTCAGTGGATCCCCATTCAGTGGATCCCCATTCAGTGGATCCCCATTCAGTTTATATTTCCCATTCAGTGGATATTCCTCGTGATCTTCATCTATATCCATATGATGGATAGGAGTTAATGTGCCGTTTGTATTGACTATAGTTGACCCATGAACAACTGTCGTACTTGATTCTTTTGACATACTAAATGGAGGTAGTAATTCTAGTTTCCTTCTTTTAAAATCGGGAGTATCTGAATCTAGAAAGTGAACGGACATGGTGAGTGGGGTAATGCCTTGTGGTAGATGTCATCGCCACACGACAATTTAAAAAAAAATGCGACGAGACTGTATACACTGTGCTCACTCAGGGAGTGAGTCGGTCAGTGAGTTGGTCATTCAGTCACGGTCACTCGTCACTCTCTCCTGTCTCACTCTCTCCTGTCTCACTCTCTCCTCACTCACTCGCTTCGCTCGTTCGTTCGTCGTTCGTCGTTCGTCGTGTGCGCGTTGTCAACTAACATGACGTCATGAGCCCCCAGATCAACTATTTAAACCGTTGAAATTCCCTATTTTTCTCCCTAATCACTCTACATACAATGGAATTTTCAACCAATAACCACCATCATGTTCAAATTAAAGAGAGTTTTCTCGTAGGAAAACCTCTCTTATACTTCACATCAATCTTTGTATCACTCGGAGTCTTTTTATTCGGATTTGAACAAGGATTAATGTCGTCACTTTTGACCAATACTTACTTTAAAACATACTACCAAAATCCAACCCCCGTTGAAATTGGTACAATGATTGCAATTCTTGAAATTGGAGCACTTTTTTCATCATTTTATGCGGGGAAAATCGGGGATAAAGTTGGTAGAAGACGTACTATTCGATATGGCTCATTAATATTTGTAATTGGAGGATTAATTCAAACAAGTTCAATTAATATAATTAATTTAGCCTTTGGAAGATTAATTAGTGGGATTGCAATTGGATTTTTGACCACTATAATCCCATGTTATCAATCTGAAATCAGTCCTCCAGATGATCGAGGATTTTATGCATGTTTAGAATTTACAGGAAATATCATTGGATATTCAGCAAGTATTTGGGTTGATTATTTGTTTTCATTTTTAGAAAATGATTGTAGTTGGAGAATCCCATTATTTATTCAATGTATAATGGGATTTCTTTTATATTTAGGAACATTTATAATTGTTGAAACTCCTCGATGGTTATTAGATCATGATTTCAATATTGAAGGAATGATTGTTATAAGTGATTTATATTCAAATGGAGATGTTGAAGATGAAATATCTCAAAATGAATATAGAAATATTAAAGAAAATGTTTTGATTCAAAGAATTGAAGGTACTGAAAGATCTTATCATTATTTATTTACAAAGTATACAAAAAGATTATCAGTTGCATGTTTTTCACAAATGTTTGCACAATTGAATGGTATAAATATCATTTCATATTATGCACCAATGATTTTTGAATCTGCAGGATGGATAGGTAGACTGGCTATTTTAATGACTGGAATTAATTCAATCATTTATATATTGAGTACAATACCTCCATGGTATTTGGTAGATAAATGGGGTAGAAAACCTTTACTTTTAACTGGTTCAATTTTTATGTGTATCCCATTAGTAATCACTTCTTGGTCTTTGATGTTAAATAATGAATCAACTCCTAAAATCGTTGTTATTTGTATAATTATTACAAATGCAGCCTTTGGATATAGTTGGGGTCCAATTCCTTGGTTAATGAGTGAAGTATTTCCAAATTCTGTAAGATCAAAAGGTGCAGCAATTTCAACTGCAACTAATTGGTTATTTAATTTTATAGTTGGAGAAATGACTCCAATTTTATTGGATTTAATTACTTGGAAAACTTATTTAATACCTTCATTTTCATGTTTAGTTTCATTTTTTGCAGTCTATTTTTTATTTCCAGAAACAAAGGGTTTGAATTTAGAAGATATGGGTTCAGTTTTTGATGATAATTCTTCAGTTTTTTCATTTCATTCAACTCCATATGGTTCAATTAGTGAAGAAACAAGTTTAAGGATTCCAGTGATTGATAATTCGAAAAATGATGCATTTCGTAATCGTCAAAGTGCGTCTCCTTCAGTTAGTAGAAATAGACCTGAAGTGGGGGAAAATCAGTTGTTAAATCCGGTTGTTTCGAGTGATGTTGGGGTGAATGTTGAGGAGATTCCACAGGTTATTCAGCCTCCAAGTTTTGATGAGATTGTGAGGTTTAAGATGGAAGAGGGGAGGAAGTCGAGGGGGTGGTTTATTGTGTAGCGAGTCCACGAAATGATCCACTCAATGATCTACGAAGTAGATCATTGAGTGATGCGTGATAAGACCAGTCGAACGAACGAGTAGTGAGTCTACGAAGTAGATCATTGAGTGAACAGTGATAAGACCAGTCGAACGAACGAGTAGTGAGTCTACGAAGTAGATCATTGAGTGATGCGTGATAAGACCAGTCGAACGAACGAGTAGTGAATCTACGAAGTAGATCATTGAGTGAACAGTGATAAGACCAGTCGAACGAACGAGTAGTGAGTCTACGAAGTAGATCACTGAGTGAACAGTGATAAGACCAGTCGAACGAACGAGTAGTGAGTCTACGAAGTAGATCATTGAGTGAACAGTGATAAGACCAGTCGAACGCATCACTCAGTGGTCTACGCAATAGATCACTGAGTGAATACTGCGTAGATCACTGAGTGATGCGTGAGTGTAGAGTGACCAGCTCTCCGTATCACGAGTGATCTTCCATTAGTGACAAGATCACTGAGTGGTATCCGTCAAGTAGCTTGGGTACGCTACCTCATTGTGGTCACTATATGTTCCACATGTACCCCTGCCCGCTATGTTGCCCTATATACCCTCCTATGCGTTGCCTCGCGTGCATATCCGTCGTATACGTTGCACCTCATGTACCCGTCGTGCACTCAGCGACCTACGATGCACAGTATATATTCTTATTATCCAGTAATCTAGAGTTTATAATAGATGTAGTGGACAGGCAAGGTACGATTGCCTTGTCAGTAGTGGTGGACGCGGTGAGCCGGTGAACTCGGTGGACGCAGTGAGCCGTGAACTCGGTGGACGCGGTGAGCCGGTGAACTCGGTGGACGCAGTGAGCCGTGAACTCGGTGGACGCAGTCATCTACTCGGTCAACTAAATGAACTACTCAGTCATCTACTCGGTCAACTAACTGAACTACTGAGTGATCACTTCGGGATCACTTCGTGTATGTACTATATATACTAATAGAGTTGTACTCAGCAACCACTCAGTGATCTACGAAGCCACTCAGCGATCTACTTCGTAGATCACTGAGTGATCACTTGGGGATCACTGTCATGCCTTCACATGAATATCCAACTCAATCCCCTCCCTCAACACCTTCTCAACACTCCCCCCACTCTGTACAATCCTCTTCTCCTTAAAAAGCTTGCCCAACTCCCGTTCAATCTCATTAATAAGCTCATTATACCCACTTGATTTTGCTCGTACCCTAGACTCCCTCAAATACCTCTCCGATTTATCATAATCTGAAACATGTAAATGTATCACACCAAGTCCATAAGTTGCAAGTGCAATGATTTCCTGTAAAGATTTATACCCACTTGAATCATCCTTTAACCCAACAAGAGATTTTTTGGAAGCTTCAAGAACTGAATCATAAGCGGCAATTGATAATTTAACACTATTTTTTTTACCTTCAATACTTTGTAAATACTCATTTTGATCTTCCACTGACATTTTATCGGTTAAATATTTTCTCTTTAATTGAATTTCTTTGGTTTCAAATTGTTCAGCTTGAAAATATAAGATTGAACCGAGGTTACATTGAGCAAGAAGAATTTTCAGAGGTTCGAAATCTGCCAATATCATTGTTTGAATAGCCACCATTTTAAGTTTGGCGGCATAAGAGAAGTCTCCAAGTATTAGGCAGGTTGCGCTGAGCACATCCATTGCGTTGAAGAACTCGTCGGTAAATGGTTCTAGAAACTCGGGGTGTTTCTCAAGGATGATTAGTTTGTCTGATTTGTCTGATTTATCTGTCACTTTGTCTGTCACTTTGTCTTTCACATCTGCCCCCTCTGTCTCGGACGCCACAAAATCAGTGATCGCTTTCCCGCCCATGGAGATCTTCACCTCATCTTCCGCAATCTGCAAATGAGTAATCAAAATCGCCTTTACTAAATGCGGAGCGTTCAGATTTAGTTGAGCCAACTTCAAAGCGATTCGTAAATCCTTTTGAATCAAATGACGACGAAACACTTGGTTAATCAAATTGTCTTTATCGGTTAAAACCGTCAAATATAAAGTTGCTATTTCATTATAAATCAAAGCCGCATCCTCATTCATATTTAGACGTTCAAACATTTCGCCAATTTTCAATTGAACTCCCGTATATTCATCGCTTAATTTATCCATATCGAGTTGATTACACAAGTCTAGAGCTTCTAAATAATGTTTTAAGGCCAATTGATAGTCGTTTTCTCCTTTATCACTCTCAGCCCATAAACCTTGACGTAAGATTGATGCAACGTTTGTGGGGAAAGTATGTTTGGGCCACCATAAATAGTAGGACCCGCCAACGACAGTTGAAAATCCTAGTGAATAGTAGACGAATTTCCTGAGCCGTGATACCGGCGGCTTATACTGTTGATGATAGTTGTATTGAGAATAACATCTGGTTAAACGTTGACTCCTCACTACTCGTGAGATCCTTGTAAACATGGTTGCTTCTTTTTTAAAATTTTACGAGCCAAAAAAAAAAAAAACTTGTGTACACTCATTGTCAGCATCATGTCAAATATACTCTCAATATTTAATCCTCAACCGGCCAGGGACCTTCCTGAAGTCGAGTGTTTGCCGTGTACCGCCATCCAGGGGGCGGTTTCTGTGTTGGGCGGTGCTTACATGGCGTCGACGTTGCCGTTTAGAGACGCAAACAACTTGATCGATGTGGTGAAAAATCCTTTATGGTGGCAACGTTCAGTACGATTTAGTGGTGGTGGTATTGTATGTTTTGGAATCTACCGGTTGGGACAGTCTGTACAGATGATAAGAGATGGTGAGAAATGGTGAAGAAATGAGATCAAAGCTGAGATTAAATGGCTCCAGGGGTTTAGAATGGCTGTCAATTGGTGGTACCTGAGATCTTGTATGTTCATAACCTGATTCATTGACGTGGATATGCATATTAACCCGGACTATAGACTAGTGTAGTGAGATATTATTTGATCGTGTGATGTAATTTTGTGTTTGTATATTTATTGCCCCTCTAAGGGTGCAAGGTTATACTATGCATAGTATTATATGAAACAATATACGTTACTCAGGTACAATTGTATTAGTAGTGAGTAGGTTGAACCGGCAACATGACGTAGTGGTGCACAGCAAAAAAGAAAAGAGGGTACACAATTGGACATCAAATCGTGCACGAATCAAAATATCATGCATCTGTGTGTAATAGGAAGGCGGAAAGTTGCCCTTGGTATGTCTCTCCGCATGCATGCAGGACACACAACTTTAAAGACTAATATTACGTCATATGTGGGACTACACATCCAGTATGTGTTGTGTGTAGTTAAGTGTTGTATGTGTACTCGTACTTTCTACTCTCTCCTCTCTACTCTGTAGTCTTTAGTTTCTAGACTCTACTCTCACTCTCTACTCCTCTCGCTCTACGTGCAGCTCCAAACGGCCAGGGACCATACAAAAATAGTTCAACAACACGTCCACAAAATCAAATGTATGACAAAAACTCCAAAAAAATAAATAAATAAAAGACTGCATAAAAAATAAAGAAGAAAAGAAATTTATAAACACCCTCGACACACTTAAAGCATTGCCCCCTAAAGATGTGTAACTAATAGCCAATAGTGTATATGTGGTGGTACACTTTTTTTTTTTTTTCTCGCATTTTTTTTGTTTTGCAGGGTTTACCTGCAGGATTAGCAATCATAATTAGACTGTATACATATTGCACTTTGGATGCATTTTATTACGTAGTTGAATCGAGCTAAATTTATATAAATACCGTTATGCGCAACATCATTTGAATTTTAAAAAGCACACAGTGCTCCTCACATTTCATAACCAACTAATATCAGATCTTAGATATGGAACAACCATTTCTTGCAACAGAATTGGATACTCATCATCAATCACTAGCGAGCTTACCGCATCCGCATCAACCACGGATATTAAAGATGAATAATGGATCTGGGCCTGGCCAAGGTCCTGGACCTGGACCGGGATCTCACCCTCCTCCTTTGACTGCACATCCACATTTACCAAATCAAGCGATTGAATATGACTTGAGTAATCAGCAGATGCTTTTGTCTGAACAGGAACGGTTCCAAAGGTTCATGCCAACAATGCAACAGTATCCGATGGCGCCTTTAAATCAGTATAATCAGTATGGACAGAATCTCAATCAATATGGAATAACACAATCATACCCACAATACACTGCTCCATTGATTCAAACTCCGCTCCCCCCGCCAACGTACTATGAAGAGCAAGAAACAAAGTCCCGTGCTTCTTCATACTCAGAAAAGGGACTAGTCCAACCAATACCTCCGCTTCATATTCAACAACAAATCGTCAATCTGAATGCAGACGTTGGAGACTCTCAAACGGTCCCCATCAAAGCAGACCCATCGCCACTACTTTCACAAGCACTAGCCAAAACAAACCCAGAATCAATACCCCCGGATCAAATGTTACGAAGTCTGTGTTCAAGGTGTAAAAAAGACTTTGACCAGCCACTTATTATCCCCACCACAAACAACAAGGATGGACAAGGACCCAAGTTTCTTGCCGAGCCCAAGATCTTCAAGTTGTGTCAGCATTGTAGAGATTTGCAGAGACAACGAAGTCGTAGATGGCAAAAGAAAACAAAAGATAAACAGGGGGCATGTAGAAGATGTGGATCTGATATTCCAATTGAAGAGCAAAAGTTTGTACTTTGTCCACTGTGTCGACAAAATTTGCGGAAAAGAAAAGCAAATCGAGCAGCTCAAGGTAGATGTGTTCATTGTTCTGGACCTTTAGATGCTTCAATAATTACGGATGAAAAAAAGGAAAAAGATTCAGAAAGTCCGGGTGATAGTCGGTCAAGATTAGGTAATTATAAAGTTTGTGAACGATGTCGAGAAAATGATAAAATTCGTCGTACAAATTTGGAAAAAATGGGTAATTGTAATCGATGTGCCAAATCTTTAGATCCTTTAGATGTTGGAAGACATAAAGTATGTATATCCTGTCGAACTAGAAAGAAGAAGTTATCACAAACTTTGAATACAACTAGTAATCCAGGAACACTTGGAACAAGTGAGATAAATACAGCGAATTCACAAATAATTCCGGGGAATTTTGGGGATGCACATTTTATGCCTCCACAACCTCCAATGGGGATGGTTCCAAATGATCAAGCTGTGATTGCAATGTTGGCAGGTCCGAATGGAGCCACGGGTGGTTCTGCTCCACCTTTTCAACAGCAGTTTGCTTATAATCAAAGCATGCTGCAGGCACAACAGCAAGCGTTTAATCAGGCAATGGCGCAAGCAAATGCTCGTCAGCAGCAGCAGTCGTATGCTGCGTCGTTGGGGGTTAAGGTTGAGGATTTTCCGTATCATCAATAAATGAACGAACGAGCGAACGAACGAGCGAAGCGAGTGAGTGAGTAGACGAGTGACCTACGAAGTAGGTCACTTCGGTGTAGAAGAGTAGTGAAGTGACCTACGAAGTAGGTCACTGAGTGGCAGAGGAGTAGACGAAGTGATCTACGGAGTAGGTCACTGAGTGGCAGAGGAGTAGACGAAGTGATCTACGGAGTAGGTCACTGAGTGGCAGAGGAGTAGACGAAGTGATCTACGACGTAGGTCACTGAGTGGCAGAGGAGTAGACGAAGTGATCTACGGAGTAGGTCACTGAGTGGCAGAGGAGTAGACGAAGTGATCTACGACGTAGGTCACTGAGTGGCAGAGGAGTAGACGAAGTGATCTACGACGTAGATCACTGAGTGGCAGAGATGAAGTACGTAGGTCACTGAGTGGCAGAGAAGAAGGGACGAAGAGACAAAGCAGTGCACTGAGTATCGGAGAGTTGGAGTATAGATGTCTCAAAGGTCGATTACTGCTCATCTCACTACTCACGCTCACTATTTTCTCACTACTTGCACTGCTTCCCCTGATCTGTCACTACTGTCACTGCTGCCTCTGCTCTTTCTACTCTCTACTCGCTCTACTCTCTGTGCTCTCACTACTGTCACAACTACCACTACTGCCTCACTGCTCACTGCTCTCTCACTGCTCTCTCACTGCTCTCTCACTGCTCTCTCACTCACGCACGAACTCGCTTCGCTCGTTGGTACTACTCACTGCTCACGCACTCACGCACGAACTCGCTTCGCTCGTTCGTGCGTTCGTGCGTTCGTCGTTCGTGCGTTCGTGCGTTCGCTGTTCATTTTTTTCGCATACATTTCAATTAAAACCCTGAACTCCTATCCCCAAAATGATGAATCTTAACAACACATCACTGTCATCATTAGGATCCAATAAAGATAAGGATTTGCCTCCTATCCCCCCCGGAACGTCTCCTCTTGGTCCCGGAACGTCTCCTCCCACTGACTCCACTGGCACCACCTCCCCCTCCCCACCCGACTCAATCCTAGAAACCAAAACCCTAAAACGAAAGAACTTCAAAAAACTTTCCCTCAACTCGTCACCAATCAAAGAAGATCTCAAGTTTGAGCCCAATTCATTACGGGATAAACGTCATAATATGAGACCCGCACCTATTTTAAATCTCACCAATGAACCAATCAAATCACGAATCGTCAGTCAAACAATAAACAGAACCAATCAAGATAATTCAATGATACATCAATTTACAAATTTAAAGCTTAGCAACGGAGTTAAAAAAAGACAGACAGTTATTTCGTCGATATCTCCGACAAAATCATCTGCATCATCTCCCATAGAATCTTCCATCCCACTTGATAATTCCCCCATTGCAACAACCTCTTCTTTCAAAAGTAATGATCTTGTAACACTCAAATCTCTTGGATCGGGAATTTCAGGTACAGTTTCCAAAATTTTACACGTTCCATCTCAAAAAATCATGGCCAAAAAAATCATTCATATTGATCTGAAAACGGTGATTAAAACTCAAATTATACGAGAATTAAAGATTTTACATGAATGTCAAAGTCCATTTATAATTGAATTTTATGGGGCTTTTGTTAATAACAACAATACAATTGTGATTTGTATGGAGTATTGTAATTGTGGATCATTAGATAAGATCTTACCATTGACAGAGCAAAAGCAATTCCCACTTTTTGTATTAAAGAAATTGGCCTTTTCTATTTTATCAGGCTTAAATTATTTGTATTTGACTCATAAAATCATTCATAGAGATATTAAGCCGAGTAATGTATTGATGAATCATAAGGGAGAATTCAAATTGTGTGATTTTGGAGTACTGAAAGAGTTGACCAATTCTCTTGCAATGGCAGATACTTTTGTAGGAACTTCGACTTATATGTCCCCCGAGAGAATTCAAGGATTGAATTATGGGATTAAATCGGATGTTTGGTCGATGGGGTTGATGATGATTGAATTATCAAGTGGATTCCAAGTTTGGAATGATGAAGAGAATATTCAAGCATTTCTGAATAATGGAGGTCCAGAGGGGATTTTGGATTTATTACAGAGAATTGTGAATGAGACTCCACCTAGTTTGACGGGGAAAGTCAATCCAAAGACGGGGTTGGAGTATGATTTGAGTTTGTGTGAGTTTATTGATTTTTGTTTGGTGAAGAATGATGTGGAGAGGAGGGGACCATGGGAGTTGTTGAGTGAGAAAGGGTTTTTGATGGGGGTAGAGGAGGGGAGGTATGATAAGGAGATGAAGGGTTGGGCGAAGAAGATACGGAAGTTGCATAAGAAGGAAGTAGTCGCCGAGTAATCAGTGATCTACTCCGTAGATCACTGAGTGGTCCTGAGCAATCTCCTCTGTAACATCCTAGTAATCTCTGTGTCTCCTCTGTGTCTACTCAGTATCTACGGAGTAGATACTGAGCTGGTGATACTGAGGTTTGTATGACCACTGTGCTAATCTCAGTGATCTACGCAGTAGATCACTGAGTGCTCGGTCATTACTAAGGGCTTTGTGACTAATCGTCTGGCTAGTAAACGAAGTGATCTACGCATTAGATCACTGAGGGAGCCAGTGTGGAGTTCTATGATTACTGAATTCCTCAGAGCGATCAAATGAACCGTAGATCACTGAGCTGATGAGGCTTGCGTGAGGAGCTTGCATGGCTACTGAGTAGCTTGATTACTGAGTAGCCGAAGATCACTGGGTGAGCCGTAGAGAATGAAGATTACCTACGGAGTAGATCACTGAGTGAGCTGTGTATTTAACAAGGATATCCACGAGGAGACTCGGCGTGCGAACGAGTGAGCGCAGCGAGTGACTGAGGACTGAGGAGTCAGGACTGAGGACTGAGGACTGAGGAGTCAGGACTGAGGAGTCAGGAGTGAGTGAGAACAAATAGATAATTATATTTAACTATACAGCCCTAGATCACTAAGGACCAGGTGTTAAAGTAATGTATTCGAATGTAGACCCGATAAACAAAACGAGCACAACGAGCAGAGCGAGTTGTGTCACCTTCTCTATCTCACACAACTACTTGTGTTCGACAATCAGTGATGTCTATTCTATACAACGGGAGGAGATGACACGCTCGTTGTGCTGGACAGGTGTAGACCAACCTACCTTGTTGTTAGACGTGATATCAGCGATCTCTATCTGTGTACGATTTGCTACTCCGAGTGCAGCAGGAGCAGTACATTGGGAATGGGTTGAATTGTACCGGGAATTGGAGGGTCAGAATGTGTAGGGAGTATCATTTTCTTGGAGATAGAGAGGTACGTGGAGTGGCGGAGTGGATAAATCGTCAGCCTGGTCGGGAGTAATCACACGAAGTGGTCGGAGTAGATCACTTCGTTCTCCCGTCGTAGCCAGCTTACAAGTAACCACACTCAGTGGTCTACGGAGTAGACCACTTCGTTCTCCCGTCCTAAACAGCTTACAAGTAACCACACTCAGTGGTCTACGGAGTAGACCACTTCGTTCTCCCGTCTAACCAGCTCTCCAGTAACCACACTCAGTGGTCTCTCCGTAGATCACTGGTCCAGTAATCACGCACTCAGTTATCACACTCAGCGATCTACTCCGTAGATCACTTCGTTCTCTTGAGTAGCCACACACTCAGCGATCTACTCCGTAGATCACTTCGTGTGCTCTCGTGTGCTCTATGTACACCTCAGCTCCCCATGCAACCCATTACACCTCACACTACAACAAAACAACCCACAGCTAAAACACCGCGTATACTCCGAATTCCCCCCACATATACAACACAACCTCAACCTCGGCTTGATCCTCTTAGCCACCTTCCTCTTCTTCACCCTCGGCTCCTCCCCCGCAGCCTCTATATTATCAATGAACTGGAAACTCAAATTAAGAATCGTATTTACGGATATAATATTACGCTCCTCTTCAAAATACAGATTCAAATTTCTACGTGCCAGTAAAATCTTTTTGGTTGTTGGAGTATTACCCAATCTTGATTTGATGTTTTTAGAATCCGTACTTAAATAGGTCAAATTCTTTGGTAATTCAAACTGATTACTGGAGCCTTCTCTGTTGAGTTCCGTGAGTCTTTTGGACACGATTCTTTCCAATTGGATCTGTTGTGTCGACTTTAGGGGGCCGTTGCTGGGCTCGTCGTTGACTTGGGTTTGTATGTTCATCAACAGATTGACGTTGTAGTTGACTTTGGGGCGTCCTTTCTTTTCTTCGGAGGTGCCATCGGGAAGGGAACTTTGCGTGAGGTTTCTTTGGCTGCGTGCGGTGAGGTTGACCGACGACGTGAAGTATACCGTCGATGCTTTTGTAGCGCTTGTTTTGGGGAGTTCTTCGACGAGCATGGTGGTGTATTTGAGATTATTTGAAAAGATGTGTGCGAACAAAACGAGCATAGCGAACGCAACGAACGCAACGAACACAACGAGCATAGCGAGTTGTGTGAGGACAGAGAATTGACACAGCGAGCGAGTTGTGTGAGGACAAAGAATTGACACAGCGAGCGAGTTGTGTGAGGACAGAGAATTGACACAGCGAGCGAGTTGTGTGAGGACAGAGAATTGACACAGCGAGCGAGTTGTGTAGAGTAGATATCATCAATTGTCGAACACAACGAGCGTAGCGGGTTGTGCACCTTCTTTGTCCTCACACAACTCGCTGCGCTCGTTGTGCTCGTTGTGCTCGTTGTGCTCGTTGCGTGAAGTAGACACCACCATACTTCCAGCAGGACGTGCACAGGATCCGTGAATGCAGACCAAGTAGAGCACACCCCAGAGAGGAGTGACTGTGGACTACAGGCATCGCCTACAGCAGATAGTATTTACAGGTATTGGTATACAGTCATAGTCGTGTTATATACAGTGGATAGAGCGGATAGAGGTCATTGCATACAGCGTAGTAGTGAGAGTCATTGCAAGTAGTAGTGAGGAGTCATTGTAGCGGCGCTGTAGTACTCACACAGTAATCCACTCATGATCTACTAGATCATTCGTCACTTCCTAGCATCCTCCCTAATCTCCTCACTCGAAAACGGATGATCCTCCCTCGCCTTATCCAACATCGGCTTGATTTTCTGAGTGGCCAAAGCCGTATTCACACAGGTGATATAGTTATCCCACAACTCGGTACACTCATTTTGTAGCGACTTTCCCTGCAAGAACTTTTCGGTGTACCATTTGTTGAAGCACTCGTCGTACTGAGTCTTTGCGTCTGTACACTCAGGAGCAAACGATACCGACATGATGTTTCCCATTTGTAGTGTGAAATTTTTGTTCAAATGTTTAGCGAGAAAAAATAGCGTAGCGGTGGTGCGGTACGGCGACCGAATTAAGGACGGTGCGACAATCAAGAGACTCTGTGCGAGCCAACCGACTTGTGCAACGCGAAAAAAAAAAAAAAAAAAGGAATACAAAATTTACGCGTCGATAAACACCATCACAATGAAACGGTACTCAGTTGCACCCTCGTCGGCGAGGAGAAAGTCGACGATGAACTCACATCACGGCGAAGACTCCCTTGCCGCCGCACGTGAAGAGTTGGAGAAACTCGAACAAGAAACCACCCTTGTTCTTCAAGAAATAGACAAAAACATTTCGCGTGCAAATGCAGTCATCAACGACAGATTAGTCCCCATCATAAAAGAATACTCCACAGAAAGCAAGAAGGTCTGGACCAACTCGGGCTTCTGGAAGTACTTTTTCGAACAATCGGCCAACGTTGAACTCAAGAGTTATGAAGATCCCATCACTTCAAATACTGAAACCAACACGATTGCAAATTCTCGGAATTTACTATATACCGAACCTTCAGATAGTCAAGGATTTAAAAAACCGGTCAAACCGCATTTGGATGAATCGACCCCGACGTGGACCGAACACACACAGAAACACTTTGAATCTTCGACCCCACAATTGGAATTACCCCAAAGTCTCATCCATCCCTCGGTAGATGAGTCGCCTACAAAAACACTAAGACAATCTCTTGATACGTATCATAAAGTATCGATTCTGCCTCGTAAAAAAACTCCCAAAAGAAACGTTGTTATTGAAGAAAGAAGAAGATCTTCATTGATTCAAAATTTGATTAATTCTTCTCCGACTTTACCCGAACCTCCCGTGTTAAGATCTGAAATTGCAAGTGATTGGTCTGAAAAGTCTGAAAAATTTCAAGAAATGTCTGAAAAAGTTCAACAAATGTCTGAAAAATTAAGTGGAGATTTTTCACCTGTTGTATTACCACTCGAATTATCTCCGATGAAATTGGGGTTATCTCCGGCCAAGTCCGATAATACACTTCAAAGATTCCCAACAACTCCTAATTTTGTTGAGCGATTGAGTGGAGGGATTAGATCGGATTTGACTCCATTGGGGATTCGGTATGGAGCTGATGATAGTGATTTACCACCTCCTAAGTTACAGACTGAAGTTCATGATGAAGCCTTCACCGAATTAGAAGAGGTTCCATTACCTGATTTACAAACAATCGAATTCCCGAGAGAGTCAAAGAGACAAAAGCATGAGAATGTATTTTTGGACCCAGGGTCGGCAGGTTCGACTGTTTATCATTCGATGAGAGGGTCAAAGGAGAACACGGGAGTGAATACTAATCAGTCCAATTCGATCTCGCATATTTTTGAGGAAGCAATGAGTAAGATGAGAGATGGGGAGAAAATGGGGGAAGATTTGGGGAATGAGGGTCAACAGGATGTGACTGAGGGTTCTACGAGCGAGTTGGGGTCGATGTTGCGTGAGAGGTTTGATAATTTGACACGCAAGCGTAGACACTAGGCACGAATGAGTGCGTAGACAAAGAGGCACGAATGAGCGATAGCGAATGAGTGCCTAGCGGTGTGTATTGCAAGCGCGAATGAGCGAGAGCGAATGAGTGCGTTGAGCAAATCCGCAGAGTGCATAGAGTGCACGCAGAGTGCGTAGAGTGCACGCAGAGTGCGCAGAGCGTACGCGAATGAGTGCGTGGAGTGCGGGAGTGAGTTCGCAGACTGAGCACGGACGCAGAGTCCCCACCGAGTTGCCACCGAGTCCCCACCGCCGGTCCAATATCCCTGCGATCTTAAGTATTAGTATAATATACCTTTAATGAACTGTTGTAGACTAGACACTGCGGTACGGGTCTCGACCAATCACTTACGGCGCGCTTCATCGGTTTTAGATCTTCGAGATCACTGAGAGGAGTCAGTCTGGCTCCTTATTTCATACACTTCAAGCAAAGCGTAGCCAGTTGTTCTGTGACGAGTTGTGTGCTGTGCTAAGTGCCCGTCACTCGCTTTCGCTCGCTGTGTTTATCGTCGCTTTCTGTAATTGTTGCAAAATTTTGTCCAAATTTGCAGATTTACGAGTATCTGAAAAATCTGTCAAAAATGTTAAACAATAACTCAATAATTTGTTAATAGGTGTACTACTCACCATGCCTCAATCTACACAAGTCAGTAGTCAGTAGTCAGTAGTCAGTAGTCAGCACTCACTCGCTCGATTGAGTAGTATTCCTAAATAGTAAAAAATTAAAAATGGACGAGTCCGGAGTCGAACCGGAGACCTTTCCCATGCTAAGGGAACGCGCTACCAACTACGCCACACGCCCGTTTGTATATCTGTAAAGTCTTGTGCGAGTATACCTGGGCGGGCATACTACAGTCTACTCGTAGTGAATGTCTACTCGTAGTGAATGTCTACTCGTAGTGAATGTCTACTCGCAGTGAATGTCTACTTGTAGCAAATCTACATTACCTACAAACATCACATGACAAGTTGCCGATTACCTCAATCAGTCTACCTATTAAACAACACCAGTTAATCAGCTCACCTTTGGTTTCTTTTTCTTTAGACTTTCTTTTCGGACTTGCTTAGTAAACCGCGCGTTTTGATTGGCCCGCGGCTCACGCGCTCACGCGCTCGCGAGCGGTCTCAAAAATAAAGCGGGCCTATATAAAGCGGGCATTAGACCGTATTTCAACACCATCAATAATACTACAAAAGAAATGGCCTGTACTGCTGCTGAATGTGTTTGTGCTAAGAAATCCACCTGTTCGTGTGGTGCCCAACCTGCCTTGAAATGTAACTGCTCGAAGGCCGGTGTTGAAAACGCTGTTCCTGGTGCTGATGACGCGTGCGCTTGCGGCAAGAGAACCAAGTCGGGCTGCAACTGTGGTGCCGACGCGGTTTGTGACGGAGCAAGAGACGGTGAAGTTGATTTCACCACCATGAAATAGGTGTGAGAGGTGGTTAGGTGAGTTAGTTCACTGGGGTTACGTAAGTGTCTCACTGGGGAGGCTACGCAAGTGATAAAATAGGGTGTTACGTAAGCGATTACGTGTTTAGTTCTTGTATGTATCAATGAATCGTTTTGTTTGTCGTTAAATGTCGTAGTGTCGCAGTGTCGCAAACCGCAAAATATATTCAATCGCAGAAATGTCGTCTCCAAATTAAATCTTGCCACTCTTGTTCCTCAACATGCACCACTCAGGACTACAGAAGAAGGTGCTCGTGCTCTACCGCCAGTGCATGCGCAGCGTCTACACGAAGCCGGCGGAGTCACGTGCCGGCTGGCGGCGGTATATCCGCGAGGAGTTCGGCAAGCACAGTCAGGTGCCGAAGAAGCTGTTTCTGGTAATTGAGCATTTACTCCGGGTCGGTGAACGTCGTCACGAGATGTACCTGAGCCCCCAAATTAAGACCGTTAATTAACATGTAAATAATAATAAAAGAGAAAGTGTACTATCTATTAAACTGTAAAAAAGATATTTAAAGTGTAAAAATCTGTTCAAAATGATTTAAAATAAATTCAGTAACATCATTACGATGTCCCATATCTAACATTTCCTTTTCTCCGGTCTCGTCACGTGCGATCGTGGGAGCAAATACAACCAGTAAATTTTTAATATTCATTCGATTAACCAAACTGTAAGAATTAACAATTGATAAATGTCTGCATAATAACTGTAAAGTTGCTTTATTTGCAGGTGGTAATTTTTGAATTACACGTGAACGAATTTGTAAAATCCGTTTTTCAATTTGTGAAGGAGGTGAAATCACCCCAACTCGGATAAATTCATCATAAAGTGCATATGGAATTAATGGATCGGGTAATTTCCGTAAATACCGTTTTAATGCCGATGTTACCGCATTTATATCTCCGTTGATGGTATCATGTACTTTTGCCAATTGTTTTTCATCTGGTTTTGAATTTGTCAGCGCAAATACATTTTCGATGTTTGCTATGGCCGAGTTACCTCCGGAGATCCGGTAAATGCCTTCTGCATCAAGACCTCGTGATTCGACTTCTTCAATACATGTGGTGATGATCCGAGGGATTTGCAATTGTTCATAATCGGCTCGTTTTTGAATTGTTGATGTGAAAAGTGGGGCATTTGTGGGGTCATTTCCGGTATCATCAGAGTCACCATTTAAAAATGAGTCAAGAATATTGGTTGACCTCGATTTAATAAATTTGCCCTTTTTGGCAGGGATCGTATTTAATGATGTGTCTGCATTTAAATTAAGCACTGGTTTGGGGCTCGGGGTTGGCACTTGTATTGCAGTAGATGAATAGCTTTGACTAAGCTTGTTTTGTTGTGTCTGCAGTTGTGTCTGCAACTGTAATGTCGGTGTCTGCGTGGCTTGAAGTTGGCCATTCTGGACCAAATTGGCAGCATTGAACCCTATTTTAGGTCTTCGCCAAAACTTTAACCGCGTTGCCTTTTGAGTATCTCCTGTAGGTTCATCTGCAAGGTCGGAATATGCAACACTTACGGGACCTGTATTATTTGAAGTACCAAATCCAAGCACTGCATTGGCAGCACCGGGGCTACTAATCACACCCGAAGATGACAAATCGTTATATAACCCGTGATTCTCGAGCTTATGAGATGAGAAATTGTTGAATGAAACCTCCAATTGATGATTTTGTTCCAGTAATACTTGATTGATCTCTAATAATTTCTTTTTACGTAGTTCTAATTCAGCTACTTCTTTAATTAGTATGTCATGTGTTGAAGATTCCTTTGAAATACGAGTCTGAAGCAGTGTGAGCTCGGTTGTTAAGCGATTTTTATCATGCATCAAACTACGTTTTAATGCCGTAAGTTGCGTCACTTCATGTTTAAGTGCACGCATATCAATGCCCGAATCGGGCAGAAATGGAACAAATGAATTCTCACCAAAAACATCCGAAAACCCATTGGTACTGGTGCCTGTCTTATTGGATGGAGTTGAAGGTGCGGGTAATGGTGGCGTTGTATAAGCTGAACCTTCTGAAAAGTTGCGCGCGTGCCCGCGCTGCACGTGTGGCAGCATTTCTTCTTTGCCCTTAAGAAACCCGAGCTTTTGCCCAATGCTGGCCGCAGTGATGCTGGACCCACCCGAGATTGACCGCTTGTGTTTGTGTAATGCCAATTTGGGTGTCTTGATCAAGGTATTTCTCCGCAGAAGCGACCCAAAGATCGAGCCTGTATCATCCTCCAAATTGGTCACGGTTGGAGTGGCCGAGTGTTGCGTGACCTGCGTGTCATTCCCAAGCGGTACACCTTCCAAACCAAGGCCCTTGGGGGTTGTATCTTGAGGTGGAGGTCTTTTTTTAACGGGGGTAGATGGTGGGGCAATGGCGGGACGTGGCAGAATTGGTAGCTGCAGCATCACGTGCGGCGTCACGTGCCCGTCGTCACTATCATCAATATTTTCAGTTGAAATATTATCAATTGTTTCAACAACACGTGCTTGACGATTAGCTTTTGCATATGGCGACGACGCACCTGACCGGGGGCGTGACTCGTCCGCGGGCGGAAGAGCGAGCACGCCGGCACGTGGCTCGCGCAGTGACTCGACGTCATGTGCGTCCGCCGTATGGAACGCATTATCATGGAACTGATTGGGCGATAAAATGAGCAAATTTGTCTTTTGTTTTGCTTTAATAGGTGACATTGACGGTACAGGAGGGGTTGTGATGGGGGTAGACATCTTGGGGGTAATATCAACTGCAGGTTCAAGTTGATTAGTCCCCTCGGGGTCACGTGCAGGGTCAGGTGACACCACAGGCAGTTCAGGTGGTGGAGGTAAGATTTTGGAGTAAGTACTAGCATCATGGAATGTCGACGTACTATTGTTGTTGGACATATAGTTCTGTATGAGAGAGCTTGTACTTGTTTTTAAATCAGTTGAACTATTTTGGTCGAGCTGGTCACGTGGCAACTCACGTGTACGCTCACGTGCGCTTGCGTTTAACAAAGCGAGCTGATTCTTCTTTAAGTCATGTTTGCGCTTCTTAGCCATTAATTTCTCGTGACAATCCATACAGAACAAGCCCTTTGAAGTTCGGGCATACCGCAAGTCCTCGATCTTTTGCTTGCACAGGCGGCATTTGAAGCAGTTCGAGCAGTACGCCTGGTCACCCGTCAAGATGGCCAAGTCGTCGATTTTCTTTGAGCACTGCTTACAGCTGTAGCTGCAGTTGGAGCAGATGAGGTTGCCGTTACCCAACACGAGGAAGTTTGAGTTGCACCCCAATGACGACGAGCACTTGGAGCACTTGAAGCAATCGATGTGCCAGCGGTCGTCGCCCAATTCGTATGCATGTCCTTCGTAAATGGGGTTCGAGCACTTCTTGCATGTTTGTACGTCATGCGTTTGTATGTCATGCGTTTGTACATCTTGCATTTGAGGGTGAGATTGTAGGGTGGATTGTAAGGTTGAATTTAAAGTATTTGATATATTTTGAGGGTGTAATTCTCGAATTAATTCTTGATTTGAATCTTGAATTGGACGTGTCATTTGTATTTGCACCTCCATTTGAATATCTTCACCCCTCAGTTTCTGTATTCCATCGCCGGCCACACTAATCTCTGTCATTACGTGTCGTGTAACTTGTGTGTAAAAGACAAGTGCAAATTTCAAATATTATTTTTACAGTTTATTTAAAACCCCTAAATAGAGACGATAAAATTACGCGCGTGTCACGTTTTCACCCCCCCCCCCCATTATTCACGCATGCTCTTATCATACACATCATGAAGGTCATGGACTGATCGCTTCGGTCTAGGCAGAAACAAGACCCGTGCCGCAGTACTTCCTCGAGTCTATTTATACTACAGTTTTCGCGAGTCCAAATCGGGAAAATTGTTTGGGGTGTGCGTCGGAGGTGAGAATGTAGCGCACTCACTCACTTGCGAAGCGAGTGAGTGAGAATTCTCTCCGCAAACTCTCCGCAAAATCTCCCTACGCTTCGCAGTCTCTCCCTACGCTTCGCAGTCTTTCGCTACGTTTCGCAGTCTCTCGCTACGCTCCGCAAAATCTCCCTACGCTTCGCAGTCTCTCGCTACGCTCCGCAAATTCTCCCTACGCTTCGCAGTCTCTCCCTACGCTCCGCAAAATCTCCCTACGCTTCGCAGTCTCTCGCTACGCTCCGCAAACTCTCCCTACGCTTCGCAGTCTCTCGCTACGCTCCGCAAACTCTCCCTAATCTCTCCAGTCTCCCTACGCTCGCTAGTCTCTCACTCCTCTCACTCCTCACACTCACACGCACTCGTTTCATACGTGTGCACTCACTCCTCACTGTAAAATGTATAATCTACTGTGTACTCACACTGTACTCTACTCTATACTCTATACTACATATTCACGGCTCACGCACGCAGTTCTCACGCAGTTCTCACGCACGCAGTTCTCACGTAGTCTTCACTCACGCAATTATCACGCACGCAGTTCTCACGCACGCAACATTCACCCACTCCTCACTCACTTACTCGCTTCGCTCGTGAGTGAGTTCGTGTTCACCCACTCCTCACTCACTTACTCGCTTCGCTCGTGAGTGAGTTCGTGTTCACCCACTCCTCACTCACTTACTCGCTTCGCTCGTGAGTGAGTTCGTAGTGAGCGGTTCGTGTTCACAACTCCTCCGCCGTCAAATCCTTCTTAATCCTAAACGGACGCCCCCGCCAATCAATCTCATGCCCCATCATCGCCATCACCCATATCGGCAACGCAAGCACCTCGCGCATCATCCACACCCTCAACCATTCCAACCCCCCTCTCTGTGAATACAAAGCAAGCCATTCGGGCGAGTCCACATCGACACCAGCAACCGCCGCATTCACCAACACATTATACTGCACATAATCCGTGAGAATCCAAATCAACATATGTCCACCAAAAAAGCGCCAACTAAACCATTGGCCCAAATAAAGCGTCGAGATTGCGTACGTACCGAACGCACCGCAGATGAGCGACTCGGTCGTTGGCTCGATGAGCGTCGCCATAAGCACCATGTACTTACGAACCCGAAGCCAACGCACACGCCGCGCAACGTAGTCCTGCATGCCGTTGTTCAAGCTTTCATTTCCTCCAAATGGCTGGATCACAACATCTCCAGTCAACCCGGTTCTTGCACGCACATTCTCCCACAATGCAATGGCTATCATATTGTCTTCACCAATATATCGCGCAAAAAACTTGATTGCATGACCAATGCCCATAATACTGTAATATTGTGCATCATGCATGACTTGAGGGGTATTAAAAAACCGAGAATCTTGACGTTGATTTATCCGTTTAACAGATATGTCCAAATCGGACTTACGATACATATTAGATTTTCCGTTGACGCAAGGAGCAATTGCGAGGTTATTAAGTGCCACATAAAACTTGGAATGAGATGTCAAAAGAAACATTTCATCGAGTCGTGCACCAAATTGGGAGAAATCTTGCGAACAAGATAATGCAAGCGGCACATGATGAACCAACTTTACCTTTCGGTCATCTCCGCAAAGCCTCCCATTATTTAGATTCTCTTGTAAAGACCGCACCAGGTTCTTCAAAACATTTGGAGATGCCCATACATTTGAGTCCATAACCCATAAAATGTCGTATTTGGAACGTATAAATCCTTTGGCCAAATTATTGACCTTTGGATTCGGACCGAAATGATCGTCACTTTGGTTTGTTGAGTCATCATAATTATTACTGATTAAGATTTCGGCGTTAATATGTGGATATTTTTTAAGTAAATGCAGTAGAATCGGTATAGAAGGATCTCTTGCATCATCAATACATAATAATATTTGTACTTTATGTGGAGGATAATTTTGTTTAAAGGAAGATTCTAAACAACTACTCAATTCGGGATCAATTCCTTTTATAGGACGAATAATCAGCACACCTTCGAATTGATCCGACGTGTGGACGCCTGTTGGTTTTCGGAATTTGACAAGGATTTCGAGGAACCCGATATATGCGACGAGAACTATGGCGATGTACCATATGAGGAGGATTATGGCAAGGCATATTCGGGTGTAGGATACGTCGGAAATGTTGAGTTGGAACATGTGGTGTGAAAAATTTGACATGTTGGGAGGTTATATAGGGAGTGGTAGGGGCACGACAAAGCACGCACGAGTGAAACGAGTGCGTGCGTGAGAGAAGAGTGAGAAGAGTGAGGGAGAGACAAAGCACGTACGAGTGAAACGAGTGCGTGCGTGAGAGCAGAGTGAGAAGAGTGAGAAGAGTGAGAAGAGTGAGGGAGAGACAAAGCACGTACGAGTGAAACGAGTGCGTGACAGAATGTGCAAATTAGTACTGAGTGCATGTGTGAGAAGAGAGAGGAGCGCGTGCCCGGATAGTAGTAACGGAGCGAGGGTAATGACAGAGCGGGTGCGCGGATAGTGAGTGCATGTGTCAGAAGAGACGAGTGCGTGCGCGGGTAGTAGTAACGGAGCGAGGGTAGTGACAGAGCGGGTGCGCGGATAGTGAGTGCATGTGTCAGAAGAGACAAGTGCGTGCGCGGGTAGTAGTGAGACTGCGTGCGCGAGTTAGTGACCACACAACTCGCTTCCGCTCGTTGTGTGTTGTGTGGTCCTTCCTCGGTCCTTCGGCACTTCCGGATTAAACGTTTCCCAAATCCGCCCCTCTTATTTTTCAAACCCCTTTATCTATTTTGTGGGGCACCTCAATATAAATACCAACAAATTTCCCATCCAAAATTCTCTTCACTATCGGAGATGTTTTTAAAGAGAATTCCAAAAATCATCTCTACCAATAAAATGCCTGTTGTCATTAGAAAACAATCATTAAGTACCGTCGGTTCCAAGGGAGACCTCTTCAAATACGAGTCTAAATTACCTAAATTACCGGTCCCCACGTTGGAGGAGACTTCAGCTAAATACTTGAAATCCGTCCAGCCGTTTTTGACGAATGAACAGTATTTGGAAACTTCCAAAAAAGTGGGCACGTTCCTTGAAGGAAGCGGAAAAACCCTCCAGTCTCGACTCGTGGAGTTTTCGAGAGATAAGGACAACTGGTTGGCCACCTGGTGGGATGACTATGCTTATATGAGCTACAGAGATCCGGTTGTTCCGTATGTGTCGTATTTTTTTTCTCACAAAGATGTAAACAACTCGATTGGGAAGAATCAGCTTTTAAAAGCGACTTTACTCATCCATCATACAATTGAGTTCATGTTGCAGGTGCAGAACGAGACCCTCACGCCCGAGGTCATCAAGGGAAACCCCTACTGTATGAATGCGTTCAGATACATGTTCAACAACTCAAGAGTGCCACATGAAGGCTCCGACATCACCAAAGTCTACGAAGGGAAAGATCATCAGTACTTTATTGTTATTTATAAGAACAATTTTTTTAAAGTTTCGCATCATTTAAACGGAGCTCCGCTTTCAAAACCTCAAATTTACGAGCAATTACAAGCGATTAAAAACTCGAATTTCGAACAGGGTGAAGGAATCGGAGCATTGACTTCATTGAATAGAGACGAATACTTGAGTGCGTATAAGAATTTGTTGATTTCCCCCGTCAATTCCGAGTCGTTTGAAACGATTTTCGCCTCCTCTTTTGTAGTGTGTTTGGACGAAAACAATCCAATCACAATCAAGGAAAAATCGGCCAATTGTTGGCATGGAGATGGACAAAACCGGTTTTTTGACAAGCCTTTGGAGTTTTTTGTTTCTGCCAATGGGAACTCTGGATTCCTTGGGGAACATTCCAAAATGGATGCAACTCCAACGGTTCAATTGAACAACTATGTGTTGAAGAAGATCTCCGAGACAAACCCACTAGAACTTGTGGATGAATTGTCGAATCATAACTTCAACTATAGCTTAAACCCGGAGATTCTTGAGTTTGATTTGAACGTGGTTTCAAGGCAAAATATCTCACTGGCAATCACAAAATTCAAACAAACGATTGCCCTGCACGATGAAGAACTCTTCCAGTATTACGGATACGGGAAGAACTTGATCAAAAAGTTCAAGGTTAGTCCGGATGCATTTGTTCAAATGATGATCCAATTATCGTACTATAAATTGACGGGGAAAATCAGACCAACTTATGAATCGGCTGCTACTAGAAAGTTCCTAAACGGGAGGACCGAAACCGGTAGAAGTGTTTCACCGGAATCAAAGAAATTTGTTGAAACTTGGACCAATCTTGAGTCGAGTTTTGAAGAAAAGTTGATCACTTTTCAAGACGCCTGTAAACAGCACGTTTCTTACTTGAGTGAAGCAGCAGATGGTAAGGGAATTGACCGTCATTTGTTTGGTTTAAAACAAATGATTAAACCGGGTGAAGAAGTTCCGGAGATTTTTAAAGATCCGGTCTTTAACTACTCTCAAAATTGGTATCTCTCAACGTCTCAGGTTCCATCTGAGTACTTTCAAAGTTGGGGCTGGTCTCAGGTTATTGATGAGGGATTTGGATTGGCTTATTTGATTAATAGTGATTGGTTGCATGTTCATATTTCCACCAAGAGGGGGAACGGGTTGAGCTCGGAGCATTTGAAGGCATACTTGGTGGAGAGTGCGAATGAGATGAGGGAGGTTTTGGTGAGGGGATTGGAGGCGAAGCTCTAGATCCGCTGCGCACTGCTGGCGAAATCGGCAGTGCCGGCGAAGCCGCCAGTGGCTTATACCACCTCTCAGATCCTTGGATCCACTACTGACCTCGCCAGACTGGTTCTGTTCACTAGATACATGTACATAGTATGTACTTTACATTCGATCGACTAGATCACTACACTAGTAGGCCACTGCGAAGCCGCAGTGGCGTATAGCTCTAGATTTTCAACTCAGCACCGTTTCGGTGAGTTCTTTGAAGCCTCTTGCCAGTCTCGGTACCGCCACTTTTGGTGAAGTAGATACTCTGCTGGATCGGTTTAGCTCTGAGATCCTCTGGAACCACAGGCGAAGTTGAGTAGAGTGTGAGAATACTCCGACTGTAGAACTCACGAGCGATAGCGGTTGTGGGAGGAGAGTTCTTACACTAGTCAGTGGGCCAGTCGGTGTCGACTCGTAGTCACTGTACAGGGTCAGTGGGCGCTCAGTGATCTACTCACTCCACAGTGTCAGTGGGCGCTCAGTGATCTACTCAATGCACAGTGTCAGTATGCGCTCAGTGATCTACTCACTCTACAGTGTCAGTGGACGCTCAGTGATCTACTCAATGCACAGTGTCAGTGGGCGCTCAGTGATCTACTTCGTAGACCACTTCGCTTACAGTAGACCACTTCGCTTACAGTAGACCACTTCGTTTACAGATAACTCATGCATTTCTATATAAACCATTTGGGTTAGTGGGCCATCGAGTGATCTACTCTGTAGACCACTCGGTCAGAAGGCAGTCAGTGGTTTCTCAGTGATTCAGTGATGTACTCAGTGATGTACTCAGTGATGTACTCAGTAGTCTACTCAGTAATCTCAGTGATCTACTTCGTAGATCACTTTGGTCAGTAATCTACTTCGTAGATCACTTTAGTAATCTCAGCGATCTACTTCGTAGATCACTGAGACCTCATTCTGTAACCCCACAATCTCCCCCACCAAACTCAAATACTCCTGAACAAACGAATTAAAAACCCACCAATTCCCAAAACTCTGCTCCTCTCCCAGCAACTGAACCTGCTGCTGCTTCAAAAATATAAACTTGAGAATATCATTAAGTATATAACTAATGAAATTATTATAGATCAAGATCGGATATTTCGACTTGAAATGACTCAGCAACAACTTCTGGTCAATAAGCCTGATCAAAGAGTACACCTTGACCAACTCTTTTGAAGACAAGATCGACTGGTCAGATGACGGCTCTTCCTCTTCATAAGTTTCATTCAAAAATTCAAGTAAATCTTTCTTAAAAAACTCGTCAATAATGTTAATTTCTTGATTTATAAAGCTCATTGAAATCGAAGATTTGAGCTCGTTGTTGATGGTGGGGTCAAAGTTGTATCCAATTAGTGTGTAGACCAAGTCATTGGACAAGATATCATTCTTAAAGTTGAAATCATTTAGTGAACTAAGATTAAGGAGAAAACTATCGTCGTCTTCAACTTTGACCAGAGAGGTGTCACTAATCTTGAGAAAATTCTCAATATCATTCAGCATGATCGACTTACTATTATCCTTGATGATTAGCTTGATGAATGTGATCAACAAATCGTTCAAATTGATCAATTTCTTTAGCAAAATTAGAAAAATGGTGGAATTATTGAGTGGGAATTTGACCGAGTTAAGTTTGGTTAACTCCGGGTTGAGATTGTTGATCAAATGAAGGAGATTGAGTCGTAAATTCTTTAAAAAATCGATGTTTGTCAGTGATTTGATCAAGAGAAGGTACGGTAAGATTTCTACGATGATGATGAAGTAGAGGTTGAGGTCGGACTGGTCGGACTGGGCCAGCGGGTGGGCCACTGGCTTGATGACGGTGTTGATGAGGTTGTGGAGGATGCTGGAGTTGTTGGCGAGGTTGTCGTTGTTGAAGAAGATTTGGTGGATGAGGTGGGGTTGGATGTGGGGGTTGTTTGCGTAGGATTTGTTGAGGGAAGTGGTGAACCAGTTTTGGTTGTTGAGAATGGTGAAGGAGAGGGTTGGGTATTTGAGGGGGGGGGATATGAAGGAGAGGGGGGCCATTACCACTGGGCCCGTCCCTGGTGGGCCCGTCGCTGCTGGGCCCGTCGCTGCTGGGCCCGTCGCTGCTGGCGAAGCCGGCAGGGGCGGGGTGGCTCCTTCGGTGGCTCCATCTTCAGTGGGCTGATTCGGGTGAGTGGAGAGCGGGAGCAGGGCCTGTCTGAAAGCACTCGCCACTGCCGGCTTCGCCGGCAGTTTCTTCGTCAGCAGCAGGTCTCTGTAAGCACTCGCCACGGCCGGCTTCGCCAGCAGTGACTTCGCATCTCTCAGTGTGCTCGCTGCTGGCTTCACCAGCAGTGACTCGCGTCTACGACGTCTCCCACTAAACACCTCCGCCAACTCCGCCAACTCATACCCATCGCACAACCCCCGTATCTCCTCACTAATCACATTCTCATTCCAAATTACACCCAAATAATTATACTTTGACTCCCCTCGTGACCCCAACCGCTTAATCAACAAGTTCGGGTACACCAACTTAATCAACTTGCCCAATTTGGACTGCCCCAAAATCAACTTCTGCTGCTCATTCGTCGTATTTGAAGAGCTCGGATACTTTGAAATCAACTTCTGACACAATATATAGTACGTTTTATAGATTGAGAGCCGAGGAATCGTATAATTCAGAGGCTCTTCTTGACTCAACGGCAACTGGATCAAAATATCAAACAAGATCTTGATTGCCAAAAACGTCCTCAACAATTCATGGTAGTTAATATTGAGTAGTTTAATGTCTTTATTGTCTAGATTGGGGAAGTAGTCGATGAGTAGATTTGGGTTCTTAAAAATGTTTAGTAATTGATTTATAAGCTCGATTTGTTGGTGATTATTATTGATGAAGGTCTTGTCGATCTTTGTTTCGTAGTTGTAGAGCAACGGGAGGTTTTCGTTGTTGTAGAGGAGGTTGTAGAAGTCGTCGATCGGCACGGGGACGTTTGTTTTGTAGAGGATGTTGAGGAGGTAATTGTTGATGTTTGACCCGTCGACGGTGATCAAGTTGATGAGGAGCTCGGCGGATTCCTCGGGGATGGGTGGAGCGGTGCTGATGGAGGAGATGGAGGGGATGGAGGGCGGTGGGTATGGTTTTTTTTCGTCGAGGTTGAAGAGGTTGAAGTGGGAGGAGATCGAGAGGTTGTTCTTGTGTTTTGCCGAGGGGGGGCCAGTGCCAACCGAGGTGGCGCCAGCCACCGAGGTGGGACCAAAAGAAGTCCCAACCGAGGTGGTGCCGAAAGACGTGCCCATAGAAGCGCCCATAGAAGCGCCCATGGAGCCCATGGAATTCCCCATGGAATTCCCCATGGTGGACGCACCGCTCCCATGCGTAGAACCCGAATTGAACTGATTTGCTACGCCCGAATACTCGGGGATCTTTGGAAACGTGAAGCTATGCTCGGGCGCTCCCCCGAGAGGCGGATGTGGGTATATGAACGGCTGCGACGTGGCATGAAATGCGGTGGACGCGGTGGTCGATGTCAGTGACATTGGGTGTGGATATGATGAAGCCGGCGGCGGAAGTGTCGCGTCGTAGTTCGGATAATGAAAGAACGATGACCCACTTTCAACGGGCCGCTTCGCAGCCACTTCTTCCGGAGTCTTGAAGTAATTAAACGACTCCCCTTCATACTCCTTCGGCTCTCCTTCATTGAAGTAATACCCTATGTTCAGCAACGACGATTTCTGCCGTTTATGTGATTTCGACTGTTTATTGCTCATGTGATCTGTAATCGGGCCTGATCTGATGGGACTCCGGGACCTGATCTGGATGGGGGCTCGATGCGGTAACTCCGATCTGGGCAGTGAAAACGTTTTGGACCAAATTGAACAAGCAATTGGTTGAAATGAGGATGAACAACGGTTCCACTAACAATACTATCCTCTAACGGGGTACCTAGTCTTGATCGCTATGTAGACGAGTAAAAATAGCCTTTAAATAAAAACAGTGCTGTGTGCAGGAAGCAACAACCGTCTAATATAAACTGTAGATTAATAACCTGTAAGAGTCGAACTATCTGTCGATGTCAGTCAATGAGTCGTAGGTAGTGTTGGCAAGACGAATAGAATAAACAACTATTTATACAAATTGTCTCGCGTACAAGATTATACCCGTTTAGGCGACACCACACAAAATCAAATCACACACACGAGTGGAAAAAGCCGTGCTGTTTCACGTTTCGCAGTGTCCTGGCTCTACTTCTGTGGTCTCCCCGGGGTCTCCCCTGTGTGTGCCTGCCTGGGTCTGTCTGTCACTGCCCGTACTGCCACTCGTTGTCTCGTCTATTTGTCGATCCACAAAAGTGTGCTATTGTCTGCCGAATCGGGTAAGAGCCAAATCGGAAGAATTACCGATTCACTGGTGGACTCAGAGATGGAGGAATGTAGATTACGTCATACAGACCGGAGATAAAAGACTGGAGATAAAAGACTGGAGATAGTCCGGAGATAATGTGCAGATCATAGAGAGATAATTACCCTTTTCGTCCTCGCGGTTAGCCCCTCTAAGCGGAACGCATCCACATTCCTAATACGGAAAATAAGCCTCGATAGTTTCAACTATTTAACAAACCGATTCGCACGTTTCAAGATCCACCTTCCACGTCTCCTAGTTATTCCTCATGATCTACAAGGTGATAATAATCGGCGGAGGCATGTCGGGTGTCAAAACCGCACTCGACCTCTACAACGGGGGCATCTCCAACTCCCTTATTCTCGAGGCACGTCAAAGACTCGGAGGTAGATTACTCTCTATCGACTCTCACGACTCCAGTCATAAATTCGACTTGGGTGCACTGTGGTTTCATGATGCACTTAACAACCCCTTACTAGACAGGCTGATTCAAAAAGGCAACATCGACTTTTATTTTGACGATGGGAAACTGCAGTTTTATTCAAAAGATGATTCAATCATTGAACAATACAAATTCGATCAAGTATTAGAAGAAATGATTATTTTTAGTCAATTTTACTATCAACAAAATCCGGAGTCAAAAGATCTTCCATTAAGTCAATTTTGCAGGTTATATCTCGTAAAATTTAATAATAGATTATCCGCGAATCAAAAAAAATATGCCACTGCTGCTGTTCGTTTATGGGCAGAATTATGGCATGGAGAATCTTGGGATATACTCTCTTCCAAATATGTATTTGCAGATTCACATTTGGGTAGAAATGCACTTGTCACCAATGGATATATAAATGTGTTCAATAATGAATTATATGATCTTCCTGAACTGTATATAACCAATAATATTTTAACAAATACAAGGGTTGCAAAAATCGACTACACAGGGAATGTGATTCGATTAACAACACAATCAGGAAGTACTTTTGAATGTGAAAATCTTGTTGTTAGCGTTCCACAAACAATACTTAAATTATCCAAACCCGATCCGGCATATATCGAATGGACTCCGGAATTACCGAGCCATATTACCCAAATTTTACCCCACGTTTTTTATAGTTCACTTGGGAAAGTTGTTTTTGAATTTGACACCTGTTTTTGGCCTCAAGATGTTGATCGATTCTTTGCACTTTCAACGGATGATTCGGATGTAATCAAAGCTTGGGGATTCCCCACTATTTTTCTTAATTATCAAAAAATCAATGGGAATCCAGCACTTGTTGCATTGACTCAGAAACCCATGTCGGAGCATATTGAGAATATGGATCCTTCAAGTAAAGACAGTCAAATATGGGGTTTGTTTGAGCCTTTGATTGGACGGTTTGCAACGGGTCAAATCCGGAAACCAATTCGAATCAGCCATACTACTTGGAATAAAGATCCGTATACGTTGGGCTCGTATTCGTCGGTTAAGTTCGGCACGATTGATCCGGAGGATATCACGGCTGCATTTGCAAAGGGCATCGAAGGACGGATCCGGTTTGTGGGTGCGGAAACCGTCGATGGAAGCTCCAACGGGTGTGCACACGGTGCATGGTTCAGTGGGGAGAGCGAGGCTCGACACTTGCTTGATAAGTTTGAAAAGGAGACCAAAGCGAGGTTGTAGAGAGACCAGCGCGGTGTAGAGTGAGGAGGAGACCAGCGCGGTGTAGAGTGGAGGAGTGTAAAGGTGTATAGGTAGACAATGTATACTGGTTGTGTGTGAGTAGCGAGAGAGGAGAGACAACGAGCGATAGCGAGTTGTGTGAGTGTGTATGTAGTGAGTGAGTAGTGAGTGACTGGTGAGTGATTAGCGAGAAGTTACTAGTGATTGAGTAGTGAGCTGTCACAATTCTACTCCAACGTACAGGTGTAAGCATATGATGGAGTGAGTAGTGACTGCGTGAGCGTGAGCAGCGAGTGCACGTATCTGAAGACCGACGAGTGAGTGCACAGGTAGTGAGTGGAGATCACTCTTACTCAGTCGTCAGTCGGCAGTCGTCAGTCCTCACTCAGTCCTCACTCACCACTCACCACTCACCACTCACCACTCACCACTCACCACTCACCACTCACCACTCACTACTCACTCACCACTCACCACACTACTCACTCACTACTCACCACTCACCACTCACTCACTCACACAACTCGCTATCGCTCGCTGTGTTCGTTGTGTTCGTTGTGTTCGTTGTGTTCGTTGTGTTCGTTGTGTTCGTTGTATTCGTTGTATTCGTTGCGTGAGTGCTTTTGTAACCTGGAAAAAATCAATTCAAAAACTCATCAATCACTCTTCTCATCAATGTCCCACAAGACTTCCAACTCCATAAAGTTAATCACCGGCAACTCGCACCCGAAGTTGGCGCAACTCGTTGCGTCCAAACTCGGCATAACCCTCGCTAGAGTCGGTGCCTTTCAATACACCAACAAAGAAACAGCAGTTGCCGTTGGTGAATCAGTCAGAGATGAAGATGTTTATATCATTCAAACTGGATGTGGAGAAGATGAAATCAATGATTTTTTAATGGAATTACTTATAATAATCAATGCTTGTAAAATTGCAAGTGCACGTAGAATTACAGCCGTTATCCCCAATTTCCCATATGCTAGACAAGATAAAAAGGATAAATCTCGAGCTCCAATCACTGCAAAATTGATTGCAAATTTATTACAAACTGCTGGATGTAATCATGTGATTACTATGGATTTACATGCTTCTCAAATTCAAGGATTTTTTAGAGTTCCTGTTGATAATTTATACGCTGAACCTCTGGTTTTAAGATATATTAAAGAGAATTTTAAAATTGAAGAATTAATAATTGTAAGTCCAGATGCTGGGGGGGCAAAAAGAGTGGCATCAATTGCCGATACTTTGGATGTAAATTTTGCATTAATTCATAAGGAAAGACAAAAGGCAAATGAAGTTTCAAGAATGGTTTTGGTTGGAGATGTTTCGAACAAGGTGTGTATTCTTATTGATGATATGGCCGATACTTGTGGTACGCTTTGTAAAGCTGCGGATGTTTTATTGGAAAATGGGGCAAAACTGGTGGTTGCAATGATAACTCATGGACTTTTTTCATCAAATGCGATTGAAAAATTGAATAATTCAAAGTTGGACCGGATTGTTTGTACAAATTCGTTACCTTTGGAGGGGAAATTGTCGAGTTGTGAGAAGTTGGAGATGATTGATATTAGTGGGACGTTGGCTGAGGCGATTAGAAGGTTGCATAATGGGGAGAGTGTTAGTTATTTGTTTAAGAATGTTCCGTAATCACTCCGTACTCACGAGCGAGCGAAGCGAGTGAGTGGGTGAGTAAGACACTAGCAGCCGCGTCCCAGTGAGCTCAGTCTAGTGCAACAGGTGTGTATGTAATGTATGTTGCGGATAGCGAGACAGAATGTAGCGACGAACGAGCGAACGAACGAGCGAACGACGAACGACGAACGAGCGAACGAACGAGCGAAGCGAGTGAGTGAGTGAGTGAGTGAGTGAGTGAGGAGTGAGTGAGTGAGGAGTGAGTGAGTGAGGAGTGAGTGAGTGAGG
>JAJMGT010000018.1:421181-433668 GCA_030582715.1 Kodamaea sp. yHQL449 | reverse complement strand
CACAAACTGGTGGATGTGACGGTTGGAATGACAAGATCAACGACAATTGTTTCAGTGCCATCAACGCCAGCTGGAATCGTGGTAGTGGTGTTGACGGAAGCAAGCCAAGTTGATGTGACGGTTGTTCTGTTTTCGGGAATTTCGATAACGAGTATGGTATTTCCAGATGGATTTGCAGTTATAGTCGAAGTGATTGTGTCTGAGCCTGTCCATTTTTCTGTAGAAAGTATGTCTTTCCCTGTTATAAGCGTGGCCGAAGCTGCCCAGAATAACAACGTACTGGACAACATGTTCTGTAAGTGGCGTTTATGTGAAGAAAGTACGGTAAGCGATCATTAATCGGGTTGAATATGTGAAATTTTTCGTTTAAGTGCTAATTGTTTGTAATATATACGAGTCTGTTGCGAGAATTTGTGCGTCTTTGCGGCAAAAATTATTTAATGCGTCATTCCTGTATATATTATAAACACGTTATGCGAAAGTGATTAAAAAAGATCACAAATAGATTTATTTAAATTTATTTTATATTTTTTCTCAATGTCAACAGCTGAAAAATTGCAGGAGGTTTCCTAATTGGGTAATTAAACAAAAACAACCCAAAAAATAAAATAAAAATTATGGAAGCTGTATTCGAGTATTTAAAAAGGCCCCAAAGTGTTGGTTCTTCTTCGAACCCAATGCAATGCTTTGGTATTTCAGGCTTCAACTTTTGAGATAGATTTGTCATTTAATACGATCTCAGAATAGATAAAAGAATATAGACTTCATATGTGAAGAAAATAATAACAATAGCTTATTGTATTGCGTAGACTATCATGGGTTTAAACCAAACTTTCCTCACATTTATGCACGAAATTTAAAAATGCGAAAAAAAAATTGCAAATGATAAAACAAGGCTGAGCTAGGAAAAGTTTGTGTATCATATTGCAAATCAAAAGTGCCGTGGTTATATTCGTGCCCCAAAATAAGAAATAAATATATCGTGGATTGAATTTGGAAAAGAAATTTCAGCTCACTAATTAAGTTGCAGCAAGCCGCATATTTCCTTTGCTGTCTCGGAGAGATTAAATAAGACAAACAAGAAATAAGACAAATAGTCTTATTCACTCGCTATAAAGCAAATTCTTTAATTCAAATTATCTGCTAATCTTGATGTGCAGAAGTACCTATAGGTTTATTAAAACGCCACCGTTACTACTGGCTTTCCTTTTCTGTCGCAAACAATTATTGAAATCAAAGCCACTTTTGCGCTGGTTCCACAAAAATTAAGGTAACCTCTTTGTAAATCAATTAATCTGCTAGTAAAAATAATTTACTAACGTATATTTTTTAGATGTGGAGAAGCATCAAAAATAAATTTTTAACCAGATGATCTCGAAAAAATTCTTTGTTATACGAGAAAATTTCTCTGTGACCAAAGGCACGTGCATTGGCGTATTTTTGACGGATAAAAAAATAGATTATAACAATAATATCTGTTTTTCAACCCTATTACATTATATACGGAGTAGCTACAAACAAACTTTTAGTATCATATCGATGTAGCACAATCCTAGCTGCATAAAAGACTTCAATTAAAAATGACTAATAAGATTCTGTATATTGTTCCTCCCCAACACGAAAACGACCGATTAAGCCTTCTTATTTGCAAAAAAAAATAGCATTAAAATACGTATCAAAACACCCTTGGTCCGTAGTTTTTAACATCCGGAACATAGTCAGTCTGCTGTATCCCGATGCATAAGGCAGACTAATCCTTTTATGTTACACAATATTGTCACTAATTTTAATTCTGAATATACTTATTGATGGATTATATTCACATTTATTTATTTTTAAATTAGTTTCAATTGCCTGTTGCACGTTAGGCAGTAAAACGCGAAAATAACTATTTACCATGATCGAAAATGGCTTTAACTCTCCGAAATTGCGTGACTGCATTGCAGACGATGTTTGTTTACAAAACGAAAACATCAAAAATGACATGTTTTTTTAATTATTATTTGAAAGATGCAGCAGATTTTGAATATAACAGAAATACAAGGACTGGGCTTCTAATCTGTGCCAAAGAAACTAATCGTACTTTTTAGATAATATATCCAATTGTTGTTGTCAGCGCCGAAAGAAAACAACAAAGGTCTGCTTTGGTTACAATACGGTGTTTTTACTGCAATTTGTTTAGTGAAAAGTCAGCAATATACGTGCATATTGTATGCTTACTCAGCTTTAGGGTTGGTTGATGCCTACCAGATTATTGTATATTCAAAATACTTTCAAGTGTTGTAACTAATAAATGGGCAAAAGGGTAAGCCAGCCATCGTGAAAATCATCAAACTTTTGGCCAAATCCAATATCAACAACTAGCTGTTCATTTTTTGGTCGTGGAAACACAATTAATTTGGAGCCAATCATGAAAATTTTCGCTCGAAAAAAAATAATGACTCCTAGGCGGTTCGAACGCCTGCATCTTTACGATAGTAGAACTTGAGTCTACCGCCTTAACCACTCGGCCAAAGAGCCTTTAATTTTATTAATTTTCTATTTTAGCTAATTATATTTCTCTAGATAGGTTTCGTGTCTCTACCGAGAAAGTCACTCGAACAATCAACCCCAACGACTAGTATGAATAAATACGCTTTTCTCCAGTTTATGAACAATTCTTCTGCATGATAGCGTAATTACCGTTATTTCATTCTGTATAGTAGAATGAAACAAGAATCGAAAACTATTAGTTTTAGATATCGATGTGGGTTTAGTAAATTTATTTTGCGATCCATTAAAGACTGAAAACTGAATTTTTCGAACTTTGGTATAAAAACTGTTAAATATCCGTTAAATTATTAAAATCTTCTAAAATTAGAATTGATAAAACGTCAATTATTTGATAGATTTAACATCCAAAAACCTGTCAGCTATATCAGAGAAGCGAACTTTTCTACCAGTCTTAAAGTTTAGATTCGTATCAGCAAGCCAAAAAGGTTTTTCATTGGACTACACCAAAATTACATACTATTTTGGTCAACTTTATCTCTATAAAATTCTGATCATACTTGAGCGTTGCATAAAATTTGCTGATCTAAACAGATCAATTTCAGCGTAAAATTTACAAAACCAGTATTTCAGTCTAATTAGGCTGCAAATGAGATTGTTATGTAAAAATTCATGTTTGACTGCATAAAAAGAAATTCTGATGCCGTCAACTGCATTTTAGACATTTCCTTCGTAATTTAGGCATAACGGGAATGATTGTGAAAACAGCAAATTAGTCAAGGTTCTCATCAACGGTTCTTTTCTGTTGACATCATTGCTTGTGAGAAAAATAAAGAAGGGATTGGAAGAATCATAAAGAAATCGAGAATTCCAAGCAAAAAAAGATTGTTTATTACATCCAAACTGGTACTCTCGATATAACAGCTGCTGCAGCTTGTAAGTTTCATTTGGGAAATCGTCAAAAAAATCAAAGAGTAATGCATAAATTGCTCTAACAAAATAGTATGCTCATCACCTAGCATCAAATCATTTACGGACTTCATTAACCTTCTTCCTCTAGATTTCTTGACCCTATTTTCATCTTTTTCAGTCACTACCTTGGCAAATTGACAATAAAACATCGAGTCATTGGAAAATTGAAAGGCAAATAAGATACCAAGAAATTAAAATATGGAACAATCAACTCAACCAGTATCTACAAAAAAATTATAAATACAATATTTATTGGAAAAATTCTATATAGAGAAAAAACCAGTGGTCGACGAATCAAAAAAGGTTAACTATAGTCACATTCAAAGCATTGCTGCTTGAAAGTAACCTGTCAGACAGCCACTTGTACCCACCCAAGTCAAAGTCTTCCGAAAAAGCATAATGAAAAGGGTCAAGATCATCGCTCCTTTAAACAGTTATGGCAAAAGCCAAATCTGTATAGTAAAAGGCAAATATAAATGTAGATGACCGGACTGCAAAGAATCACGGACAAGCTAAATAAACTTCTCACTTTGAGGGTACAAGGGTATCTCACTCATCAACCAAGTTGGATTCAGTGGCTCTTTAAAAGAGTCAAAGAGAGACGTGACCTATAGAAATGATCCTATGAAGTACGTCGACAAAGAAAAAAAAATGAAAGTAAAAACAGGTTCATTTCTGCCATATTTATAGTATTTAGTTTTCGCGATGAATACGTATCCGGGTAATTTTATTTTTAAGGTTATTGATTAGGGGAAACAAGGTTTTTTTTTGCAACATCGGTCGCGCGAAATTGTTGATCCACGCCGCAAAAAGATGAAAAAACTTAAAAAGAGACAAAGGTGCAAATCTTATTAGATCCAGAGATAGAAAAATGGCTAATTCAAGGTATGACATCAAGTGTTATTTTGCTTTAGAAAAGAGATCTAGGAGTCCATACATACATAATTACTTACGTTTTCAGTTATGTACTTAATTAAATTTAGCCCTCGAGCAAAGGTTGAATGCGGCTCAAATTTTTTATTCTGCGTAAATTTATGCTTCCTAAATTTTAGATTCCTCAAAATCAGGTTACCATTAAATATACCTATATATTCATCCTACAAATTCTATTCTGAAGAGTTATTCCAATTTGATATCATCTTTAGTTAAAAAAATATTTCGATTTCGATTAATTTTTTGAGAGAACATTTGATTTTAGTTCAAACTATTCTCATACTCAAAAAAGATCAAATCAGTAGCCTAGCTAGGAAATTTCACGATGATTTTCTAACGACATTTCCATTGCCAATTGTGATAATTCTTGAATGGTTTTCAAAACAATCTCACATTGTTCCCTAACTAGAACGTCATTATCAGTATCAAGCGTATATGTCAAAATATTGTAAACCTTGGCCCTATACAGATTTGGGAAACTGAGAGTTTCGGAATCAGAAGTTCCCAAAATTAGGTCGTGAATGAGAACAATTGCTGAACGTCTCATTATAGCGCTGTCTTTATCAGTTTCAAGTTCTAAGACACCTATGGCACAGTCTAAAATATCGCTTAAATTATCTACAAATCCAATTGGATTTGTTTTGCAACATGTACCAAGTAATGACATACTCGACATTCTCAATCTTGCATCAGGAATTTCTATTTGGTTGCTCCTTCGAATTATACTAAGCATCGATTCCACAACCAATTTAGCCGTTTCACCAGAAAAAAGTTCGTTCGAACTTTGGATGTGTCGAAGTATGACTTCACCAATTCTTAGCTTCTCATCTAAATCTGTATCGTCGTTCCCCACATAAATTTCTAGCAATAACTTTAAAACATCATATTCATTTAATTTTATCAAACTTTCTAAGCCTTTTATAACATTTAGATAAATATAGGGTTCTGAATCTTTTAATTGTACCAAATGCAAGTTAATGACAAAATCTAAACTAATCACCTCACTTTTCAGTTCGATTAGCTCTCTCAATAAATATAACCCATGTGCTCTTATTGGGACTAGAGGATCGTTTAAACTCGTTATGGCTCTCTTGAGGATAGTAGCATCTACGTCCTTTTGAGAAACAGGTTTTTGAGAATCGCCATTGAGCAATAAATCTATCCGGTCAAATAAGGCCAGTGCTGAAGTAATGAGTGTTTGAGATAAATTACTCTTACCTAAGGATTTTAATTTTGATTGAATCTTTATAAGTAATTTGATACAATCATCATTTAATTCAAGTGTAGACTCCGATAAAATAGCAGATAATAACTCCAAAACATTCGGAAGAGATTGAAGAAGTAAATCTCCTTCCTGAGAATCGTCTTCGTCATCCGAATCAGCCTCGTCATTGTTGTCTTGAATTATAGAAGCTGTCACAGGTATATTTGCTTCTTTTAACTCCAAGAAATTCACGATAATTTCAAGGATTTCATATGGCGTTCTTGCAAGAATCTCGTTGAACTTGCTTCCAACCTTTTCTAAAATTTGAAGGTCAACTAAGATGAAAAAAGGATTGGATTCTTCAATTTTTGTATCAAAGTTCTTATTTAACCATCTTTTGAGTAATCTAACAAAAAATTTCTGAATTAAATCATCTTCTAAATTGGATAAAAGATCTAAAAAGTAATCAGCATTTTTTTCAAGACTTGTAAGAAATTTGTTAATTTTATTATCTTTATTCTCGAATGATTCAGCATTTTTAGGCTTTTGTACAATATGAATTAATTTATTAGGACCAAATTGATATTCCCAAGTGTCATTTTCCCAAAGCAAGTTTTTGGCAATAAGATCTAAATAATTTAGCGAATCTTCTGATGTTTTCAAAATAGTAAAGAAATTAGTCAATATATTGAAAGGAATTTGGAATGACTTCAGGTTGTTTTTTAAACAAATGCAATATGACCAAATAGGTAACAAGATAGGTTCAAAAATACAAGACAACAAGTCAGGAGAAAGATTCTTTTGAGTTAACGAAATCAAAACATTAATGTTATTGTTTAATTGTGCTTCTGAAACCAAAACAGAATTGTCGATAGCGGCATATGGTGGGTTAAAGTTCTCCCAAATATATTTTACAATAAAGTCCTTTACGATTAGATTGTTTTTAAGCCATAACCTTTCTATAATATGCCCAACACAACTCGTAACTAGTGGTTGATTTATATTTATAAGTAAATCATAACATTGTTTCCCTAAAGATGTGAAGTATTCAAAGGTAGATAATTCTTTGGGTTTCAATAACACAACAGTACACACTTGCTCGAATTTTTCGATATTGATTTCTTCATTTTCTCTTAATCCAAGAACGTATTCAATCAAATTCAATAACCCATCATTACGAGGAGCTTTCACAGGAAGAAATTTAAGTTCTGATATAATAAACTGTTTATAGCTTGGTAAAACAGATAAAGTTGCGGATGATGCTAATAATAATGAAAATGTTTGATAAAGTTCAAAAGTTTCGGGGATTTTCTTAACAAAATTATAATAATCATTTAAAAACTTTTCTTTATGTTGAAATTGAGGAACAGTTGAAAGGGTAATACTTACCACTAAAAAATCAGAAAATCCTGTACCTTTAATTAATAAATCCCGAACGTCTGATTCAATAGAAAATATTTTTATGAACTTATCATATATGAGTTTTAATAACTTGTAATGTAATTCGAATGTCTTATCAAATAATTTATCTATAATTATTTGCTTACTTGTTGCAAAATCTCTCAAGTTCCTTTTTTCAATTGGAATACCAAAGTTAAAATCATTCAAAACAGGATAAATACCATGGATTATAATAATATTTACTAATTTACTAAAAGTTCGGATATCATGTAAAGAAATTTTAATGAGTTTATCATCATTTTCAATTTTTAAAGTATTTTCTTCGGAATATTCTTGAATATTGATTAAATCATTGAAAAGCTTCTCTATTATCATATATCGTTTTTCAAAATTGTCCAAATGTCCCAGTTCTTCCGGAAATAATCTATCAAAGAGCAATGCAACAGAAAGTTCATTTAATTTTCCTTTCAAAGCCTCTTCAAGTTTTTGAAATAATATATCAATTGGTTTATTTCCAATGTATTGAAGCTTGTGTAAACCTTTCCGTTCGGGATATACATCATTTGCTTCTCTTTTAACAACGGTTTTCTTTTGACGTGGTTCAAACGGGTTTTTTTTCTTCGGCTTCTGCAGTATAGAATGCAGACTATCAATTACCTCAATCTTTGGCTGCATCGTTCGTTGATGGTTGAATCCAATATTGATAATCACAAAAAAAATACAGTCCTAATGGTGGCAAGTCTTGCATATAAATATTTCACCCATTAACGACTTTTTCGGCGACACTGGAACCATTTTTTTTTTTAAAGAATTGAATCATTGACGCGATGAGTATAGTGAAATCTATCTAGATAACATAGACGTCAGAAGAATACAATGAGCGACGATAAAATATACCCTTTGACTCAAGAGGAAATGAGCTACATCTTGTATGATGCAAGAGAAGGTGATTTAGAAACTTTAAAGAATGTTTTTGAAGAAATTGGTTCTAAAACATTGACTGTAATTAAAGATGAAATAACCTTGAGTACTCCTGTTCATATGGCTGCTGCTAATGGTCATTTTGAAGTTGTTGAATACTTGTTGTCTTCTGTATCTAAAGAAGACGCTATACAATTGGTTGCTCAACAGAATGAATTGGGTAATACCGCATTGCACTGGGCAGCATTCAGCGGTCACTTGAAAATTGTTGAATTATTGTGCCAAGAGTACAAGGCTGATCCATTCTTAAAGAATAGTTCGGGTCATGATGCAATTTATGAAGCCGAATCTAATAACAAGGAAGAAGTTGAAACTTGGTTCTTAAAAAGATTTGCCATTGAAGACAATTACGAAGTTTCTACCGAAGAAACTGGCTCAGGTGATGATATTCAAACCAAGATTACATTTACTCCTGGTAATGAAAGTAAGGAAGCCGATGATAATGCCAAAGAAGCTCAAGAAAAAGCCGAACAAGAGGAAAAATTGAGCCAAAAAACTAGAGACTTGTCAATCAACTAATTCCAATGCCACTCTTATTTATTTCTCACTTCCGTCCTTCTGCATGATCTATTATTCCTTAAAATGTTGGTAGTCTTTTTCTTGTATAGTATATTGAATTTTAAAGTCAAATTATCGCGTAGTTAGTAGTGTATTTACCAAAATATTTACTATTAGAAAATTCTTTACACCAGGGGAAAATTTTTTTTGTAAATCAAATAAAATTTCAACAATTAAATATTCTTTTAAAGACTCATATTTAATATATATTTATAGAAAATGTCTGATTTAGGGTTTGATCCTTCATTGAAGAAGAAAAAGAAGAAGTCTACCAAGAAGGAAGAGGAACTCCCAGGTTCTACTGTTTCAGATGACTTGGCTGCAACCGATGATATGTTTGTAGGTATGAAGAAAAAAAAGAAGTCCAAAAAGGCTGAAGATTCTGGTGACAAATCTGAATCTATTGAAACCGATGATTTGGCAAGTGCATTAGGTGATCTTTCAATCAAAAAGAAAAAGAAAAAGTCAACCAAGAGCCTGGATGCCACCGATTTCGAACAACAATTGGAAGAAGCAGGTATTGAAGAACAGCCAGCTACTTCTGGCTGTACTGAAGCATCTGTGTTATCTTCGACGTCCTCATTGTCTGGTAACTACCAAGCACCAGGTGGATTACCATACGAAGATTTATTATCACGTTTTTTTACAATCTTAAAACAAAATAACCCAGAATTAGCTGGTGACAGAAAGGGTCCAAAGTTCCGCATCCCACCACCAATATGTCAAAGAGAAGGTTCAAAGAAGACTTTATTTGCCAATGTGCAAGAAATTTCATCTGTCTTACAAAGAAACCCAGAACATTTGATACAGTTTTTGTTTGCTGAATTGGGTACTTCTGGTTCGATCGATGGTGAAAAGAGATTAGTTTTGAAGGGTAAGTTTCAACCAAAGCAAATGGAGTCGATTTTGAGAAGATATATTATCGAATATGTTTCTTGTAAAACATGTAAATCGATGAACACAGAATTGAAGAGAGAGTCTGCTAACAGATTACATTTCTTGAGCTGTAAGGCTTGTGGTTCTACCAGATCTGTTTCTTCTATCAAGACTGGTTTCCAAGCCCAAGTTGGGAAGAGAAGGAAAATGTAAACAGCTATATCACTTGAGCTACTTTCTCTTATTTGTATAATAAATATTACATTTTATAGTTTTCCAAAATAAAAAAAAAGAATCAAAAAAAACATTACAAACTTATAAATCTATGTTATGCATTTTACATTGATTTAACAATTATCTAACTTATCAATAATTTTCCGTAAAGGTGTACACCATTTACTAGCACCTTGGTTTATCACCATAAAATTCAAAATTTCGTTAAGAATGACTTGTTTTGATGTCATGTCTTTATCTAAAATCATTTCTTGTGTACTTTGAAGCATATTTTGTATAAAACTTAAATCTGAGGCTGAAAGTTCATCTAGTGAATTTGATAGTTTTGATTTATAATGGTCAAATTCTTTAGCAGGAAGTTTGGATGGCTCGTTACAAATTTTATTAATATTTGCCTGTACTTCCAGTACTGTCACGTCCAAAACCGTTGTGTTGATCGATTGTGAAGGAGATATTAAAGGGTTTGCTGGTGAATTTGTACTAGATTCAGATCTCAGGGCCACACGCGAAGAGCCTCTTCTTTTGCCCAAACTAGAGCTAGAAGAGTTGTTCATCATCATTATGGGAGGGCAGTCATTCCATCCTGCTATAGGGTCACCTCTTTGGAACTTTGTGGTCATTGTAGTCGTGGGTTTCTCAAACAAGTTTTATTGAAATCTGTCAAATTTTGGTTATGTGCGCACGTCATAAAATTTGAATTTTTTAACACCCAACAATTTGATCACAATAATGAAAAATCAAATCATTGAAA
Source organism: Kodamaea sp. yHQL449 (assembly GCA_030582715.1). Lineage (NCBI taxonomy): Eukaryota > Fungi > Ascomycota > Pichiomycetes > Serinales > Debaryomycetaceae > Kodamaea > Kodamaea sp. yHQL449. Next base: position 423,268 of record JAJMGT010000018.1, on the reverse strand, counting down.
GAATAGTCGTTGATATGAGGCTCAGCTGGGAGTGTAAAATAGAAATTATGAAATCTGTAAAACGTTTATGAGCTCACAAAATCACATCTACAATGTATGATAAAACTATAATACTTGACCACTCGAAAATCTATAAAACAAGACAAAGCTCAAATACTAAGGGCCATTTGAAACGATTGATTTGGCTTAAAATATCAGACCCTTTTTTCTTTAATATTTTTATCGAGTTGACCAGTTTTTCTAAATCTAAATAGAGTGTATACTGCAGAAAGGGTCTTTGATTGTTGCTCGGCAGCTGGGTTTGATATATTTGATCATCAACTTGATTGTAGGTAGAAGGTTTATTCACAACTACATGCCTTAACTAAGGTATAAGTATCGTCTAAAAACTCATTAGCTATCTCAATCCCAAGGTTTTTGGCTTTTACTTATCACTATTTGATATATCATGATGAAATCGAACTTTCAATCTTCGCGACAAGCATACTAGTTAAAGTAATTAATTTGAAAAAAAAGTACTTTTCAGAACGTGATCCAATATCAAAAATCTTATTTTATATTCATCAGATTTATGTTGCATATATAGAATATATCCAATACAATGTCATTTACAAGAGGAGTTCTATCTGAAGATCAAAAGAGGAGGATAGTATGTTAATTATTTGTTGCCTTATATTCAAGAGCGGTTTACTAATTTTTTTTAGCAAGAAAATAGAAAAAGAGCACAAGAACGATTGAATAAAACAAGAGGAATTAAATCTCAAACTAATGATGTTTTTAATAGTACAAAGAACAAATCCATACCAAATGAAGTTATTCAGGAAACAGCGAATCTGAATACAAGTATTAATCCACAAATTATTGATGGTTCAGGTGTCAAAATTACTGCTTCATTTGTACATGAGAAGAAACGACCCCGACTTGAATTAACTGAAGAACAAATGAAACGAATAGAGCAAAATAGACAAAAGGCTCTAGAAATTCAACAAAGACTAAAAAATCAAGATAAACTAAAAAAAAACCCTACAAATACCGATAATACTAATGCACAACCTATCGCTACAACAACAATTGATACGGACAATACACCATCAAGGAAACCAGTCGATATCATAGAAATTGGGAATAGTGTGAGATTGAATAAACAAACCAATGAACCAACTATCTTATCAAATTTCAACCTTCCACCTATTAGGCGACAGGATTATATCGAATTCGATTTCTCAACAATGCAAGATACTGGAGGAGGGTTCATAAATAATGAAGATGTAGAGGAAACTGCTGCAAAAGAAGCAACTTTAGTCAAAGAACCTGCACCACCAATTGATATTCAAAATGCCCCAAAATGTATTGAATGTAATTCTGTTGAATTAGATCTTAACTTATTCAATAATTTTAATCAAGTTCGAGTATGTCGAAAATGCGTGAAGGAAAAATCTGAAAAATACTCTCTTTTGACTAAAACTGAATGCAAAGAAGATTACCTTTTGACAGATCCAGAATTAAGAGATGAATCGTTACTTCCAAGAATTGAAAAACCAAATCCTCATGGATTCTCACGAATGTTACTTTTCCTCCGGTTCCAAGTAGAAGAGTACGCTTGGAAGAAATGGGGATCACCAGAGGGATTGGACAGTGAATGGGAAAGAAGAGAAGCAATGAAGATAAAACGTAGAGATAAAAAATATAATGATCTGTTAAAGGAAATGAGAAAGAAAACAAGAGCAGAAGAATATACCAGAAAATTAAGAAATGGCATGGGAATAGGAGAACGACATGTACATGATTGGTCTGCTCCTCTAAAAATACCTGGTGAAACCAATATGATTAAAAAAAGATGCGTTGATTGTGGCGTAGAGACCGAAGAATATATATTTGGCTAGTTAATGATAATTCAAATTCTATAACCATCTTGTAATCTAAAGCTCTATCTTAAATTGTCTTTTATTATAAACAATATCTTGACTATGGTGAAACTGATAATTGTTATATATTACATAATAGTGGGGAAAATGTCGGGACAGATCGTCGTGCAAAGGTGAACAATTTTAGAACATTCTACCAAATTCCACCAACTTCTGAAAAGT